>LAPY01000362.1:113103-131065 GCA_000970635.1 Eragrostis tef | reverse complement strand
CCCCCCCCCCCCCCCCCCAACACACTTGCAGGAGAGCAAGCTGCATGTCATGTAGAAGTAGCATCATTGAACCGTTCAATACAGCCAACGTTCATAGATTCAGAAGTTAATTATTATTTGGTGGCATAATCAAAATGGCATATTTTGTTCTCACAAATGCATTATACATGAGAGTTTATGTCTTTAAACTAATGCCTGCGACCATGAAAGCTTATCTTTTGAGGTTGAACTAAGATCAGCATTTTCTTTTTCCTTTTCTAATGGATCGATTTGGATGAAATAACACGACCAACATGGTTTGATTGTTTACTTTGGGCAAGAACGCATCATATGCAGCTCATTTTTGTTTGTATTTAATATGTTCAGGTAGCAAATCTTGGTGATGGATTATCTATGGAAGTTAAGCTTATGAAAAGGTATTCATATATTCGTTTCAGATCTCTTGTAAGCTGATTATTCTGTCACATATCGATGATTTCAAACTTGTGGATGCAGGAGGGAGGAGATGCTCGTAAGAAAGGAGGTATGTATTGAGTTTGAGATGTTTATGTGATTATGTCAACAAAAAACACTTGGATTACCTGGAAAAAAATCAGTGGATTGTTGTCGAGTAAATTCTTTTTCGTTCTGAAAGATGTTAAATGATGCACTAGGATTCTTCATTCATTATATGACCTGACCACATAATGTGCTGTTTGATCAGATTATTGGAAAAATATTTGCAACTCTAGGTAGTTTATCTACCTGCTAGGTGCTACCATGTTACTTAAGGACCTGATACAGATGCTTATGTTTTTCTGAAATAAAAACAGCAAGAAATACGAAAAGCTCTTATATCCAAGAATGGTAGAAACGAGGAACTTACTGCTCTTCAACAACAGCTACAGGTAAGGTTCTAATTTATGCTCTACAGTAAGATACATTACTGGGTCAATACCAGTGTTCAGGATTTTTCTTTTGTATTCTAGACTTCAAGAGAAGAGACAACAGCTGCTGTAAAGAAACTCAGAGAAGCGGAATCCGAAACAAAAGATTTGCGTACAATGACACGAAGGATGGTCTTAAGCAAAGAAGAAATGGTCGGTTTCGTTCTCCTTTATACTCGAAAGATGCCATCAAACATTTGATGCCAATTTGCTCGTTGACGTGCTGATTTCAAACGCATGTTAATTGAACAGGAAGAAGTTGTCATGAAAAGGTGTTGGCTTGCTCGCTATTGGGGCTTGGCTGTTCAACATGGTAATTCAAAACATCGGAGAATCTCGTTTCTTGTGACGAATTCCTAAAAACTGAACATGAGATTTATTTATTAAAAAATCATTCATCCGAAAATACTAGTCATTAATGGATTTTGTAATGAAAATGCTCTGTTTACTTGCTTTTGAAACTTCCATCTGAAAGCAGTAACCCAGGCCCTCATTTTTTGTAACTTTACCAATTTTATCTATTAATTAAATGATTTTCAAAATTTTGCAGGCATCTATCCAGATATCTCTATGTCAAAACATGAGTACTGGTCTTCGCTTGCACCTCTTCCATTTGAATATGTAACATCTGCTGGACAGAGGGCTAAGAATGGACCTGATCATACTGGTAAGTTATCGACCTTTTACTGCTCAAAATAAATGTCTTAAATAAGTAAATGATCCCTATAGTCTTGTGAAACAGGGAGTAATGGTCTGGAAGATGCAGACAAGCTTGTTCATGATTTGACTGTTACAGCGGGTGAAGGCAATGTAGAAACTATGCTTTCGGTTGACAAAGGACTTCAAGAACTAGCTTTCCTGAAGGTGCCTTCTTATCTTTTAACCTGGCTTTTCATTCACGTAGATTTTGGATAAACAAAGTCCACAGAAGGTACCGGCACTCAGGTAGCGCGGTGCTAAAGAACCCTTTTTGTCTTCCCTGCTGTCCCTCTTTTGACACTCCTAATTACTTTTGGAGGTTGAGGATGCGGTTCTTTTTGCTCTTGCCCAACATCGTCGTTCTAATGTCAATGAGCCAGCAGATCCAGGTCTTTTCCTGTTTTCTTGCTGCTAATATATCCAGAAAATTTTCGCAAATTATTACTGAGGATGTTATGTAATTAAGAATTGATTGGTCATAAATCTTGTTCTGTTTTTACCATGTGCAGATATTAAACCATCTGGTGACGAAAAATTCACTGAAGCATTTGGTACAGTTTTCGATTTACTTTCTGTTACATCTATTTGAACTTAGCTAATGGACTGTTGTTCTGTCAGAACTAGTTGACAGCAGCATCCGCCTATGCTATATTTGTTCCGTTGCGAATTCCTGATCATCACTGAATCTTGTTATGCAGATCTAAGCAAGGAGGAGGAAGAAGATGTGCTGTTCAAACAGGTACTTCCCTAATATTTCCCTTTTCTCTGAGGCTAGGGCATGTACAAGTGAGTTGATTGATTCTGTACCAATTTCCAATCAAAATTTGCATTGCTTCGCTGTGACTTTTTTTTTAGAGTAATTTTCACTTACAGTTAGTGCTGCCTGTGTGCCAGATGTCTGGTACTATGTTTGTTTATCGTCTACATGTATGTAGCAAAGTTTTCAGAGATGAAATTGTTGAATGGCCATCTTGTAATGTTGTTTCACTACATGGATGACCCTTATCCATGTTGGTAGGACAGTAAACTGAAGCATCATGTATCTTATTGCAACCAGTTCTATCCAACAGAAAAAAAAAACAACTGCAATCAATCATATGTAACATAGTTTTTTAGTAGATTTTTTTACTTGTGTTTGTTTCTATTTACTGACATAGCTTTTGGGTACTGCATACCACAAACTAGCTTATTAGGCAGATGTTCATAGCGTTCTCTTCAGTTGTTGCCTATTATTTTGTATTGTATGCCTCTGCAAATGACCCTTATCTTTGGTTCTACTCAGGCTTGGCTCATCTACTTCTGGAGAAGGGCTAAAACCCATAATGTAGAGGAAGATATTGCCGATGAACGACTAGAGATGTGGATCGATCGACATGGGGAGCAACCAACTTCACATGACGCTGTAGATGGTATGTCCTTGTGAATAGCTCCTATGTTTTAATCATGTTCTCCTTTTGCTGAGAAGATGCTAGATGGTAGAAGTATGTGATTCTGCATGTCACATTATACTTTGACGTTATATGTTTCAGAGCGTATTTTTATAGAAAAAAATTTTCATCCGTGAAGCACAGAAATGCACATTTTCTGAAACGATAAGTTGTACTTGGATTGCACAATTTTGAGTGAATCAAATTCATTCTGCTATGCTTGTTATGCTAAAAGTTCACATTGGATGTAAAACTGTTCATCGATTTATTTACTCAAGTACATATTGCTTTTTCATATCCATAAAAAAAAAGGTTACGTATTGCTTGGTGATTGATTTCTTTAACACAGAACTCTGAATCCCTGCTTTGAATGGAAGCTATAAAGTGAATAGTTCAGTTCATTTTATTATGTATGGAGACACATGTTTCATATCATGTTGTCATTATCAAACTGTTTTTGGTATCATCTCTTTTAATGTTGACATGCAAGGATAAGGAAGAACACTTTTGACATTAGTTCACTCTTTGGCTTCAGTCTGCTATCATGTTGCAAATTTCAGATGATAAGTCGCAGTACAAAACTCATTGATCATGATCAATCGATAAACAATTTTTTGTGTTTGCATTTTGGGTTTTTCCTACTCATAATATACATTTTCTGCAGTCGAGCAAGGCATACATGAGCTGAGGAAGTTGGGGATCGAGCAGCTGTTATGGGAACTTTCGCGCCAGGAGGCGAACCTTGAGAAAGGTGAGGAGACAAACATCACCAAAGGCGATCGGTCAGATGGTGAGGATCTCACATAGCTGCCTCCACAAACAGCGACCGTCACTCGAATCTGCTTCAGCCATTCATATGTATCATACAGCGACTGTAGGACAACACAAAGATGTTTCTGGTTTTGTTTTGCAGTTTTTATACAAAAGTGTTCGTTGATTTTTTTTTTGTGTACATAACTTGCACCCCACTGTATTACTAAAAAGCAGCTTGAAGGGTGCTGATTTTTTAATATAAACCTTTTTTAGACCTAGTGATGTACTTTCCCTGGGCCTAACAAATTGAAGTTGATGCAGTCAATCAGTGCCTAGAATGTCATCGCATCTGCCGTACCTGTTTGTTAGTCTAAAGTTTACTTTCCTGTCATTCCAGCCGCATCAGCAGTAAGCTAAGTGAGGCTAAACTCCCTTTAACTGAACAAGCTTGTGACAGGCAGGGAGGCTAAACCCCTTTTTACTGAACTAGCTTGTGACATCTCACAGGAATGGCTACTTGTGTAGCCATCTGGTCGCAGTAATGCACGGCGTGTTGTCCCACTTTCGGCAGGAAATCCGTTTATTCCCATCCTTGTCATGTTCTGAAAATTTGATGTTTTGTCCGATAGTACTTACCTGTATGTTCTGAAACTTGGATCAGCATTACTAATCCAATGTCTTGATGTTTCCTTTTGGAATGTGACATTCTTTTATATGCTTCTTTTTGTTTATCTTGTTTATGTTGAGGCAGCATGAAACCATAATTGAACCATCCGCTGTTGCTGTTAGGGCACCCATAACGCACATAAATGTGCCGTCTACAAACCTCAAACCGAGCAAAAAAAAAAATCCGACGTGTCCTAGATTAAATGAACAGAGAGAGGATTGCCGTCGCCTGGTAAGAGGACGGCGTGGGCTCTTGTTCAGATTAAATGAACAGAGAAAGGATTAGCCTCTGGTGGAAGGTGGATGGTGATGATTAGCAGGGGTGGTCAGGACCACACGATCCCCATCCGAAGGTCTCGAGGTGCTTTCTTCTGTGATGGGCGCTCATCCGAAGGTCTCGAGGTGCTTTCTTCTGTGATGGGCGCTCATCCGAAGGTCTCGAGGTGCTTTCTTCTGTGATGGGCGCTCATCCGAAGGTCTCGAGGTGCTTTCTTCTGTGATGGGCGCTCATCCGAAGGTCTCGAGGTGCTTTCTTCTGTGATGGGCGCTCATCCGAAGGTCTCGAGGTGCTTTCTTCTGTGATGGGCGCTCATCCGAAGGTCTCGAGGTGCTTTCTTCTGTGATGGGCGCTCATCCGAAGGTCTCGAGGTGCTTTCTTCTGTGATGGGCGCTCACTCGTATGAGGCGTGACGAATCAGAAATAACAACCGTTTTCTTTGAAGTTGTTTAAGGCTACGACGTTCAATACAATCGGATCAGAAGTCCTAGTGAGAATTCGAAAGCAGAGATCGGTCTCGTGCGAGATGCCTACACGTGGGGTCGGTTGTGCTGGCAGAGAGGGCCCACATGCCAGCGGCTCCCGTTTTGCTGTGTGGCACCTTCCGGTCCCGTACGTGTTGGCTGTTACGGCATAGGGAGAAAGTTGCGGCGTGCCTCCCTGCACCGTGCACAGTAGCAAAGCGGGTGACGTGGCAAAGTGTGATGATGACTCACACTAGCCCGGGGAGGAGAGGACCACGGTCCACGGCCACGAGATCGCGATCAAATGGCGGCGAGCGCGCCCTCCGAGGGCGCCAGCCCCACGGCCACGGGCCTCTCATGTGATGCACCCAGCATGGCAGCATGGTTAGCTTGTCCATTGCCATCGCTCTTGCATTTTGCCTAAGAAAATTCCAAACTGAAGCCAAATCAATTTAATAGATAGCAATTCAACACTTCTTTTTTCGAGAACGTGCCACATATAAGGACAACAATTCATCTCGTGTGCCTTGACGCATTATTTGCTAAGATAACACACACTGGACTAGATTGCAGGTTTCCTGTTCTTGTGCGGGTGTGCCGCATGTAGGCGGGAACAACAGTTATGATATCCTTGCAAAGAATACAAAGGAGAAGAATTACGACAACTCTTTGTCTTCAAGGAAAAACTGTATTATCATGATGACTACTCTGCCTCTCTCACATCACATGCAGTAGTAGTGCACCTCCCAAAAGCCTTGGAAAAGCTGGCCGCTGCAAACTCTCACACGCCTAAGATTCAGCAGCGCGCTTGTACTACGTGAGCACAATACAGTGCACTACCGGCGGCGGTCCACGCAAAGGGAACAAGGAGATGGAGATCGTGGCTGGATAAAAAAGGAAGCGGGGTTTGAGCCTGCACGCAGGCTGCACCGGCAAATCATTACGGCCACCAAAAAGGGTGCCGATACACGGTGGTCACCACCACGTTTGTTTGTCTCGTGCAAAGAATATGACAAGGTCTCAACTCTCAAGGATATAGGCTAGCTAGCCGCCGTCTTCTTCCATACAAACTGTTCTCACTCGTCGTAACGGCGTTTCATGCGAATAAGAAATACATAGTTCGTTAAAAGGTGATTGATCACTAGTATTTCCTTTATGTGTTACCTAGTATATGGATTTTTCAGTTGAAGGAGCGAGTCATTTCCATTACTAAGTGTTGTATATTTCCGCGGCCACTTTATTGAAGCTGAAAATTCACAAAAATAAAACAACACATGAAGGAGCAAGGGCTTCATAAGTCCTTGTATGAAAAAGGAGTCACCGTGACATAATTTGCACCTAGCTATCCTGTACATGTACTGTGGAAGCTTATGCTCTACTAGTCCTCGGAGACATGGATGCCCCACGGTTGAGGCCACCGAGCAAACCGGAACAAATGGGCAAGCACGCCAATGCCTGCAGGCTTTTGTATCGGGAGGGCCTCCGCTCCTCAGGCAGGAATGATTGCCAGCCTGACAAAATAATCACATGGGGAGGCAAAAAGGTTCATGGATACGCACAAATTTCTTTTCGGCCCAAGCGCTTACCAGAGCCCACCACCCTTGTGTCTTGCTACTTTTTCACACTGGCTTGACGATGCTAATCAAATCTCCATTAAATTATTTTTGAACGTAAGAAAACTGTATATATGTTAGAAAATGTAACGCAAATGAAGGGTTGCAACATGGGAGGAACCAAACAAGCTGAAAGAGTTTGTCAAACAGGGCGTCGATATGATCTAACAGTCGAGGTAGCTTCCATTGACCATTTAGATTATGCGAACGAATCATCCAAGGATATAGCAATATGCTAGCTAAATGATTGGAATACTATAAATCGTGTTTGACAAGTACAAAAAGATCTACTTAATTTAGTACGGATAACATCTTGATATCAATTCAACGTCTTTTATCTTAGATGTTGCAATAGCGCATAGATCAGGTGAAGAACTAGTCTACTGGATGTAGATATGGATTGCATAATGCAAAGCCATAGATCAATATGCTTGTGTTTCCATAGCCATGAGACCTTTTTTTTATTTTAGGTGCAATTAATTAAGAAGCTACCTGGGATAAGCTAGAGATGTAGATACGATATTAATTGGGCAAATGGGGAACAAATTGGCTATCGATGTCAATCAGGTGCTGATGGCTTCATTCACGCAAAAGTTATTGATTGCACTTACTATTTCGCATAAGTAAATACTGTAGTACTTTTAGATCATACTGTGAAGGGAGATTAGTTTGTATCATATGGTTGAAAATGTGAATGATTTCTTTATAAGGTGAAAAAAAGCACATCAATGTTACCGCTTTATTGACTGATTTGTGGTCATGTTTAAAGTAAACAACTTTTCAAAATAATAGTATCAGTAAACTTTATCTTACACTTAAAAAATTTCTGTTTTCTAAAAGTGTGTTCCTGTTCAATGCAAAAATTTACTCTTTTTTTTAAAGGTGATGAACACCGGTATATATTGTTGATAATCCATTCCTAGCCAACCGTAACACTGAAATCGCTATAGATGGGTACGATAATTAAAACTTCTATAGTTATATTAGAACCCTGACCCCGCCCCCCTCTCACATTGGCTGGATTCCTATGTTTGCCTCATGATTTTTATCTCATTTAATGTTTGATTACTTTTCAAAGGAAAAACTCAATTAGCTGGACAACTTTGATATTTAAATTTGTTCTCTCAATTTCTAGGAGTAAAACTCACACTAGCTAGAGCCCACTATAAATACAGAAATCTGAACCTGACCTTTTACAGCATGGAACACTATGAATGTACCTGTCGCCAAAGCTACATGTAGAAGAACTAAAAAGCCTCCACTGCACCTTTTTACCTTCTGAAGCAAAGTGAAATACAGAGGGACAGGCAGTGCATCTTTTAACCCCGCATGAAAGTGAATCCCACTCGACTGTATCATACTACTACATGCACACAGGTACGGTGAAACCGTGAAAAAGAAACTGGGGACAAAGAGAACAAAGATGGGGCTGCTGCAGGACATGCAGGAAAAGGCCAGCCGCCATGTTCCACAGCACACACGCACTTTGCTCGCATGGTTTATCGATCTCTACACGCAAAGGGGAAGAGACGAGACGGTGCACTGGAGGGAAAGCCTCCACCGGCACTGCGACAAACAAAGGAATGTGAGCAACTGGACTAATTATCCGTTCAGCACTGTAAAAGAAAGTAATTACTACTCTTAATAGATGTGCATGCCCACTGAAATTTGGATATTTTACATGTGACACTGGAATGAACATGTAAAGAAACTTAGAAAGTGTCTGTAATGTGATTTTAGTTCCTACTCTATGTGGGATTTTAGCATCTCAATCTTTAAAGTATGACAATTCTAACTTTATGTACCAATCACGTTAATGTTTTATTACAAGATAATGAAGGACAGTAAATTATTTGGCTTCCACATTGTTGTCGGACAACTTGTACCACCTAGCACAAGGACAAAAGAAACAGAACCTAGAACGCACGTATGCCACTGTTTGGTACCATGTAGTATCCTCTCATCTACAGCAGTAATTATAGCATAGCCGTAGTGTACGTACATACTCGTGGGACCGACAGGTACTAGACGTTCGAGTAGATTGGACATCATATCTTTAGGAAAGCTCATTTACAAGAAACGTTTGCAAAAGAGATCGAAGTGAAAAAGAGGAAAAGGTGTTACCAATATGATAGATCGAATGTACTGAAAGATTTCCTGTCCAGTACATGTCGTCCTTCCACATCATTGTTACAAAGAATTTGATTTTTGTAGGGGGAAAAAAGACAGCTGGCTATTTTTTTAGATCTGCAGTTCCTCTGTATATATATATCATCAAAATGTTTGTATTTCCAAGACACAAATAATGATGGTAGATCATCACGCCATCTCATCGTAGACATTGAGGAATGTATTTGCGTGCGTAGCGGGTAGCCAGGAGTTCTGGGCCTCATGTGGCGTGCTACCTTGTGTTTGTCTTTCTTTGGAGTGGTTGAGTGTTTGTTGTTTCTTCAGTTTTTAAGGTCCCCAAGCTAGCCAGCTGCTTGTGCCATCATCAGACTGCATGGGTGCCGTTTGAATGTTCGTATTTGTTTTTGTTTTTCAAACTATAAATCTAAGACAAGATAGTCCCTAGGTTTCAATATACATGTACTCTGGTTCTCTAAAGAACATATGAGTAGTATCAGTATTTAATCGTGATCTGGCAAGAGAAGAATCGGTTTGAATATGATATTCATTATTCTATTAAATAGAACTATAATTTCGTATTTCTATTTCATAGTATGTGGCAAAGCTCACAACTGGAAACTATATGGTGCTGCCTGATGCTTTTTCAGGACAATATATATACAGTTGCATTAGCAAATGCTTTCTTTATAAGAAAGATATCAATATTACCAAGTAATTAAAAATTAGTCCACTTACAAAAATATTGAGGTTCATTATTGTAATTAGAGTCAACTCCAAACTAGTGTGGTTTTTTAAAAAACTTGACCGATTATTGGCCGTTCCTTTTTTTCTTGCTCAAGCTTTATTTTCTGTTGGAGGGATTTGACTAGCAGAAGTAGATTTTTTCTCAAGGTAGTTTTGGAAGCCGCGAAAAACTCTTTTAATTTTTTGGGTGAACTTTAGATTTCGCCATGCGACTCTAATATATGATAAAGAGTCTAAAATAGACCCACCCCAAGCCCAAATTGGGTTGAACAAAAGCCCTCATGGTTTTTTGAGCCTAAATTAACTGGATACCGAGACTCAGGCCCTATGATATCACTTGATAGACCCTCTAACCAATATAATTGTAAATCCTGACCATTCTCCAAAAATGAAAAAAAAAACTAGACTTAGGCAAAATCAATCCTCTGTCTCTTTTGGGCTAGGGCTAGGCCCGAGCCCACTCAAACTGACATACCTCTACCCAGCTTGACCCTGCGAGTGAGCCGGGCTGGGCCCATGGCCTGGAATTTCCTTGGCTTACTCTAACCCTGAGCTCAAAGTGGTCAAGTCCAGATCACACTCGGCCCGAAAGCTCATCCAAAGTGTTGAATGAAGGAGGTAGCTGAAGGAGTAGCCCCAACGAACACAACAAGACTTATGCAGAAGCTGCAGTCTGTCGCTGCAGAAGAATAAGATGGCGACCTTACCCTGCTAACATCGCCCACCACAATAGCGACCAGAATTGACCTGCCGGACCCACCGATCGGACGGCTCCTCGACGACGATCATCATCATCAGCCGGTACGCAGCACGCAGAGTCGATGGACGATCAATCCTTGAACGCCTAGCACCCGAAGGAAAAACATCTGATAAGGCTTCGCTTCATGCGCCCTCATAGAAAACTGAGTGGCGCGCATGGACAGCCGTCCATCCGTCGATCAGACGTCCCGTCTCGCTCGACGGCGTGCATGTTGGATCTCGCCATCTCCGGGGTGATGCGTGTGCCACTGCCTGTAAGGTTCTGCCTCCCCAAGCCCGGGTCCGCTTACGCCCCTGGCAGTTCTCTAGTATCTCTAGACTTTTCTCACAGACTTAACACATGTCTTTTTTGTGCTCTTTATTCTCACTCGTTCGCACCTGAGAATGACTTTTCGATCGGTCACCTATCGCTCCAGGCCAAGCACGCTTAACCTCGGAGTTCTTTTGAGATGGTCTTTCGTAAAAGAAGTTGCAACTTGTTGATATGAGTATTCTATCAATCCTATTAAGCCTTGGGCCAGGATGTCAGCCGCCACGCGGGCGCGGTTTTGGGCCCACTGAATGCATGCACGGTGTACGTACTTCTGATTTCTTTGTCTGGATGGAGGCAAAGCTTTTTTTTTCCTGAAAAATTGTTGGTCGTTGACGCGTGACCTGTCGGAGCGGAGGAGGAGGGTCCCCGAGCCTGACGGACGTGTCGCGTCTCAGAGCCGTCAGATCAGGCGGCAGAGAGGGGCTCTGATTACTTGGCGTGCGCGGCCGTCCGGAGATACGGCTCGTGTTGTCTCTTCTAGCCGGGGGCTCTGGTCGATGCACATGAGTGCTTGACACCTTTGTTAGTGCTGCTCTGCACCGAGCGAGGCCTCTTTTGACCCTCTGGCATTCTCGATCAATTTGAGACTTGCGCTACCGGAGATTATGCATTGGCGACAAATACTTCCTACTTCTTCTTTTTTTGCGAAGGAAATACTTCCTACTCTATTGTTGTTTAATTGATGGTGATCTAACAAAGTTGTTCAATTAAGAACTCGAAGAAGTAAGCATCACTATGCTCGCCGCGGTTAACCATCTCCGCATTTCAGCGGCTCAGGAAATCTCAATCTAACTACTCCTGCCGCCTCTTCTATATCTCTTCTATCTCTCCTATAGTTTTGCTTGAATCTTCGGTAAATTAAGAGGCTTTGGTGAGTGTGTCGTGTGTGCGGCTCAAAAGTTCCGATGACCTTTTAGACTCGATAAAGGGAGCATTTTTCAATTTTAACATACATCCAAACATATAAAACACATCACATCATCACAAGAGGCACAAATAAAGTAACGCGCAGTTTTACCAGCTAATAGTACTACTATAGTAGGAGCGTTATCCAATGCGACGCTGTAATTATATTTGTGAAAGCAAAGATCTGGGGACCATATGCAGCGTGCACGGTTATAATTGACGACAGTTCCAGAGCCAGCATGTTAATTTGACAGCGAAGCAGAGGCAAGACATGGTTAACTTGCTTCTTTTAAGGCGAGATATAGGGCCTGAACTCAACGTGGAATGTCTGCTTGCGAGAGGCCACTGATTCCGTTCCATTCCACCACGCGATGCAAGGGCGTTTCCTACATGCATGCACCTAACTCCCTAGACACTCGCGCATGCAAAGCTTACTTTAATCACTTCATGACCTCACATCAACGGCAAAATCACTCGTAATAAGAAAAAGGTTGGTAGCTAATAGCCACATTTGTAGACCGTTATATTAAATACCTAAGTGCGCCCACATGGACAGTGTGATTGATCCCCGCTGTCAAACCAAAGGACCTGTCGGATCAAATTGAGTGAGCACATTGCCATGATCATGCACCGTTATATTAAGCTCTCGATTTTTTTTACGCTTGATAATTTGAATGTGAGAGATTTTCGGATCAACAGTGAGGGGGGTTAGTATGCATTAGCCATTTGCCACGAGTCCATGTCTCAATTCTCATGGAGGTAACGACAAGAGGCACGATCGCTGCTCACGGTCGCCGAGACAAATCCAAGAGCACCTGGGAACGAGAGAAAACTAGTCCATGCAAGGCCGAATAAGAAAATACAATATAGTATTTTCTAAAATCCAGAGAGAATGATATCATGAATCATGAGCACATCGACGAAGAGAATCTGTCCGTGAACACTGCGCGTGCCTGCATCATATTGTTGGCTTGCGCCGTTGCCCTCTTGTTCTCTAGCCTGCCTGCCTGCTGCTGCATCACCCGCGCTGCGGGAAGACGTGCGGTGCGGACACAGGTGACAGCAGCAGCAGGTACGTACGCATCACACACACGTACTCGATCAGTAGGCGGACGTATACGTCCAAGAACGGCTGCAGTCTCGGAGACAGTAGTCGCTAGTCTACAGACAAGGCCAAATTCTCTATATTCGCGCATACATGTACTCCACGTTTCAAGAAAAGCATTCAGGCATGAATCGCGGCACACATGTACCATCACGTTAGTACAATGTTGTTGTCTTGAGCTGAAGCATGAATACTCACGTGCAGTGATACAGACATGCGTGCAGTGGTGATGGCAACGCTACGTAGACGTGTGGTCGTGTGACTCGAAGCAGCGCAGCGCTGATGTGTGCTTGCAGGGTATGTGGAAGAATTGCGCGAGGGAGGCTGACAAGATTCCCTTGTGCTGCCGCGCTGATGCGTTGCTTGCACAGCGGCAGGCGTTTCATGTGCCGGTCTGCATGCAGGGCCAAACGCATGCTCTGTAGCTATATAGGAGTAGCGTCGGGGTGGCAGTGACTTGCTGATGATGCCATCAAGAACTTTTGGTTTGTGCGAGGTTTTCAACCGGGCAGACGAGTTCGTCGCATCGCACAAGAAAGTTGCTGCTGCTTTAATTCTTGTGCTATCTTCTTTTTTTTTGCGAGGAATTCTTGTGCCATCTTTGGCTTTCGCTGGATGTACTGAGTAATCCTACATTGGAATGTAGTACACCGAGTATGTTCCATCGTCGTTCTACACCGTTCTCACACGTACGTGTGTTCGCGTGACAACCTAGGCCGTCGTATGCCAATCCAGTTCTTGTGTGTACCCCAAAAACGTCTGCGCGCCACCAACAAGAAAACAAAGCCGACGAGGTGGCTGGCCAACGACCGATCGTCGCCGCGGACTCGGCCGGTTCTGCTGTTGCATGCCACAGCCTTTAACCCAGGCGGCAAATTTTGTTCCCATGCATGCCCGAACCGGTGCATAGAAATGCAAGTGTGTATTTGTATCCATGCAGTCTTTCAAAAAATATTTATATCCATGCACGATCAGACGACGACCGCAAGCTCGTGACACGAATGTCAGCATGTGCCAACAAGACAGAGGAAACGTCGCGCGAGACCCGAGGTGACGGCACCCGTCTGCTCGATGACGATGCAAGCTGGAGAGATGAAAACGGGCACTACTATTGCCCAGTCATCCAAACTGATTTTGGTACGGCCTCGATCTTGGGAGTACGCTATACTCCAGATTTACTGCTTGTAAAAACAAGAGAGCAGAAACGATGCCCTCACATAAGGGTAAGCTGCCTGCCTCGATCGACCAGTCACTCACCATGATCCACCGGTGAACGAGACCGTGCAAGAATCGGCATCTTCTTTTCTTTTTTTTTTCCCAGTACAGCCAACTGGAGTCTCTGGATAACTGCCAACTGCTGATGCCTCTGCTGGTTTTAGGTACGTGCGACGACGACTACTGGTGGCAGCACTTGGAATCCCGAGGAAAAGCGACGCGTGAGAGCTGCGCGTTTCTTTCTTTCTTTCTCGGACGAAATTATTGGAGCCCTTCCCGCATTAGCCGGAACGGCAAAGCATACCGAGTGGAGCAGTGCAATGTACACGCCATGCACTGTTTCGTTGTTTTCTGGCCTTGTAGTGGAATCGGGACGAGCGGTGGCTTTGGCTTCATCAGGTGATGGTGAAATGTCTATGCATGGGGAGAGGAAGAGGAACTGTAGGGAAAAGTTTGGGCATTGCGCCAGCAAACGGGGGAAAAGAGGAACCTCTTTGGAAGATTCACGTAATCTTTTCGTGAGCATACCACTACTCCTACTAGTAGTTCGTTTGGGTAGAATTTTATTTTCTCCATGGCTTGAGACAGTTGACTCTCTAATTTAGGGCTTTTCCTTTTTGGCCCACGCCTATCTGACCAATTCAAGGGCCATCCAATTTTTCGGCGCGGAATTATGTGGCCAAACGTTTTGGTCACCCTCAGCGGGAAAACAAAAGCTAGCTCTATCTCAGCGCGTGGACTGCCAAACCACGACAGTAGCCTTAATGCATTGCCCCATGCGGTCAACGAACAAAAGTTGGGAAGACAACAATAAGTTGCAAGAGCCAAACAGACAGCCAAACAACTGCCCCAAGTGATGATATTTATGACATTTTTTCTGAAAACCCCAACCAACCAAAAACTCTGCAGCTTGTGTTTTCCATTTCGGTGACAGATGGAAAATTTCCTCAAGAAATATTTTTCTTCCTAGTCTTTTGAGAACATCAATCAAATTATTTAACACAATTCCCTTCAGTTTATAATATTTGACTATGGATATTTTTAAGTTTATTTTTCGCTCAGTTGTTATTTATGACTTGCCACAATGCAGGAAATAGGGACGTCAACACTTCACGTACAAAGGAGATTTATCTTCACTAAGCTAGCTGCAACCACCGTACCATGATATACATTGGTCACGATTCATCAATTCATATGTATCCATGGTTGTTGGGGATCATGCATGAACCTAAGTTCTTTTTTTCTTTTAACAAGAAAACAAAGCCGACGAGGTGGCTGGCCAACGACCGATCGTCGCCGCGGACTCGGCCGGTTCTGCTGTTGCATGCCACAGCCTTTAACCCAGGCGGCAAATTTTGTTCCCATGCATGCCCGAACCGGTGCATAGAAATGCAAGTGTGTATTTGTATCCATGCAGTCTTTCAAAAAATATTTATATCCATGCACGATCAGACGACGACCGCAAGCTCGTGACACGAATGTCAGCATGTGCCAACAAGACAGAGGAAACGTCGCGCGAGACCCGAGGTGACGGCACCCGTCTGCTCGATGACGATGCAAGCTGGAGAGATGAAAACGGGCACTACTATTGCCCAGTCATCCAAACTGATTTTGGTACGGCCTCGATCTTGGGAGTACGCTATACTCCAGATTTACTGCTTGTAAAAACAAGAGAGCAGAAACGATGCCCTCACATAAGGGTAAGCTGCCTGCCTCGATCGACCAGTCACTCACCATGATCCACCGGTGAACGAGACCGTGCAAGAATCGGCATCTTCTTTTCTTTTTTTTTTCCCAGTACAGCCAACTGGAGTCTCTGGATAACTGCCAACTGCTGATGCCTCTGCTGGTTTTAGGTACGTGCGACGACGACTACTGGTGGCAGCACTTGGAATCCCGAGGAAAAGCGACGCGTGAGAGCTGCGCGTTTCTTTCTTTCTTTCTCGGACGAAATTATTGGAGCCCTTCCCGCATTAGCCGGAACGGCAAAGCATACCGAGTGGAGCAGTGCAATGTACACGCCATGCACTGTTTCGTTGTTTTCTGGCCTTGTAGTGGAATCGGGACGAGCGGTGGCTTTGGCTTCATCAGGTGATGGTGAAATGTCTATGCATGGGGAGAGGAAGAGGAACTGTAGGGAAAAGTTTGGGCATTGCGCCAGCAAACGGGGGAAAAGAGGAACCTCTTTGGAAGATTCACGTAATCTTTTCGTGAGCATACCACTACTCCTACTAGTAGTTCGTTTGGGTAGAATTTTATTTTCTCCATGGCTTGAGACAGTTGACTCTCTAATTTAGGGCTTTTCCTTTTTGGCCCACGCCTATCTGACCAATTCAAGGGCCATCCAATTTTTCGGCGCGGAATTATGTGGCCAAACGTTTTGGTCACCCTCAGCGGGAAAACAAAAGCTAGCTCTATCTCAGCGCGTGGACTGCCAAACCACGACAGTAGCCTTAATGCATTGCCCCATGCGGTCAACGAACAAAAGTTGGGAAGACAACAATAAGTTGCAAGAGCCAAACAGACAGCCAAACAACTGCCCCAAGTGATGATATTTATGACATTTTTTCTGAAAACCCCAACCAACCAAAAACTCTGCAGCTTGTGTTTTCCATTTCGGTGACAGATGGAAAATTTCCTCAAGAAATATTTTTCTTCCTAGTCTTTTGAGAACATCAATCAAATTATTTAACACAATTCCCTTCAGTTTATAATATTTGACTATGGATATTTTTAAGTTTATTTTTCGCTCAGTTGTTATTTATGACTTGCCACAATGCAGGAAATAGGGACGTCAACACTTCACGTACAAAGGAGATTTATCTTCACTAAGCTAGCTGCAACCACCGTACCATGATATACATTGGTCACGATTCATCAATTCATATGTATCCATGGTTGTTGGGGATCATGCATGAACCTAAGTTCTTTTTTTCTTTTCTACTGATAGCAATGATAGTAACATGTTTATGTCAAATATTTTGAAAAGTACACATACTTTTATAGTAAAATTGTGTATTCTTACAAAAAAATAAAATAAAATCTACAATATAATGTAAGACAAGAAATATTTGTATTGATCAATCTAATTCCAGACAATATATTCCACTGTCACTGAAATGTGGAGATCATGCTGAAGCTAGTGTTGTTACCTAAGCACAACAATAATGACCCTTTATCATGATCTCTGGCGCATTATTCTATCTTGTATGTCAAAATTGTATTGCACACTTTCTACATACAAATTTTTTTTTAAAAAAATCTGTAAACATTTTTCTAACATAAGGTATGTTCTAAACTATAATCTGACCAAATTTCACACTCAAACTTGATGCGTACCTAGAGATAAAAAAAGAAAAATTTCATGAGGGAGAAAACTGAACCAATCTAAATAGTTAGAGGGAGTAAAATGGACCAAAAATTAGTTTAAGAGGTTAAGTGAACTACATGGATACTTGAGGGTAGTAAAATGAACTTCTTCCGCAAATATATTGTTACATCTAGTTGCAATAATTTGTCCTCTTACCTACATGCTACAGTAAAACAAAAAAGGGAAAAAACAAAACAAACTCTAAAGTCATCTTTAATTGCATGCATGGCTTCCAGAACGGAAGCGATTCTCATCCGGCGTTACCCCAAAAGGCGCTATAGCATGCGGACACTTAAAATCTACAAGCAACAATAAAAAACCTCTGCACAATTCAAGCTTTCAGTACAGTTAACTCGAGGCCTGAGAGAAAGCTCGCAACAGGGAGCATGTGGGCCGTACGGCGACACACGCTATTTCCTCAAAGACAGGGCATTAGCAGGTAGACGTGGCTCCATTCGTTTTCTTTAACACTAAATTTTAGAAAGCTTTAAACAAAAAGAATCTAGTACTAAATAAAGTCTAATGATAAAATCTTTTTATAGATGAGTACATCTTTACGAGACAAATCTAATGAGTCTAATTAATCTATGTTTTG
>LAPY01000362.1:61115-73680 GCA_000970635.1 Eragrostis tef | reverse complement strand
GGCTGTTTTGCAGCAGCTACAGTGTTTTAGTTATTTCTTCTGCAGCCGCTACAGTGTTTCTGCAGTCTACAGTGTTCGCAGTTATTTTTTTGCAGCCGCAGCTGCAGCCTGCCGAACAGGGTGATTCTTTTGGTGGTCGCTATTTGACAGAATATTGTAACATACAAAACCTGAGCTCATAAAATTTAAGAAATGGAAATACCAAGGATGTTAGTAGTGGCACTTTCATGCCACAACTCACCACTTTTATCTCGGTTCCTTTTTCTGTGAAGAAACGTTGCATCAGCAATAAATGCGAACTACTTACGCTCCCTTGTAACCCTCATAAAAAGTTATACTTGTCCAATTGTTTACTAGCTTATTCAAGCCATCTTTTTATATATACCGCTCATATTACTTGTGGACTCACACTTCCACTGCCAGCCAACTGATATTTTGTTCTAGCTCTCCAAATAGTTGGTTTTGCATTTCCGTGCTCTACCTGCCTTTCTCCGAAGGGGCAGCCTTTTTTGCACTCACTTAGAACAAAATACCTTTTTTTTTTATATCCGTGCGATTCTAGTTTATGTACTAAGCATGTTATAGCGTAGAGTTTAGGAATGAGGGGCATCATGAAAATCGTTCGACCTGACCGCATGGTTTTCACCTGGTTAAGAACGCCTAGCACACAAGTGGCTTGTCCAACTGTACCTATTACTTAGGGCTCGAAGTCTTCGATATGGGGATGTACACATTTTCGATCATACCTGCCCTGTTGTGCACATAAAGGATAGTATAGATGACCGCCTCCGCAAAGTGACAGAAGTCATGGTTGATGTACGCATTCTTCAATGGTCCCGGTCAAAAAAAGAGCAATGAAAAACAACCAACTTTGTGGGCTTTAATTGGATAACTGTAGTCCTTAGTATACGTAGTATTTTTCTATCTTTCTGGCGCAATGTAAAATTGATGATGTTACGCAGCAATGCCCAATCAAATAGAGATGCAAGGTGCTGGCAAGAGATGTAGTCAAAGTAAATATCTATTTTTAAATCATTTGAAGATAATTACTTTTCAATCACCTAAAAATACGAGTATCCTTATGTACTAATTAAATGAAGAACTAGAGGTGCCGATCACTATTGATATCATGCCACTATTCTTATGGCCTAATTATTTTGTTAGAGCTTCTAGATTTATCTTTGATAAGATGAAAAATAAAAAGTAGTTAACTTTTTTGTCTAAGCTTTTAAAATTAATGCCTTGAGACTGTGGAACCTCACAATTCAACCTAACCCAGGCTTTCTCAGTTGCTGCTTTACAAATTTTTGGCATTTAACCCAGCTCCAACGTACATTAATACTTTTTTAGCATTTTATTTAAAGGTAAATTGAATCTAAGGCTGCAACTGGTTCTTTCTCTATCCATCCATAAATGTTGGCATTTGTTGACTTTCAGACATCACGTTCGATCATTCGTATTATTCAAAAAGTTAGTCAAAATATTATTTATTTTGTTATTAGTTTTTTTATCGCTAGATATATTTTAAGTATGACTTATTTGTTATGATAAACTATATCAAGGGTCCAAAGTATTGGCTGTTTTGCAGCAGCTACAGTGTTTTAGTTATTTCTTCTGCAGCCGCTACAGTGTTTCTGCAGTCTACAGTGTTCGCAGTTATTTTTTTGCAGCCGCAGCTGCAGCCTGCCGAACAGGGTGATTCTTTTGGTGGTCGCTATTTGACAGAATATTGTAACATACAAAACCTGAGCTCATAAAATTTAAGAAATGGAAATACCAAGGATGTTAGTAGTGGCACTTTCATGCCACAACTCACCACTTTTATCTCGGTTCCTTTTTCTGTGAAGAAACGTTGCATCAGCAATAAATGCGAACTACTTACGCTCCCTTGTAACCCTCATAAAAAGTTATACTTGTCCAATTGTTTACTAGCTTATTCAAGCCATCTTTTTATATATACCGCTCATATTACTTGTGGACTCACACTTCCACTGCCAGCCAACTGATATTTTGTTCTAGCTCTCCAAATAGTTGGTTTTGCATTTCCGTGCTCTACCTGCCTTTCTCCGAAGGGGCAGCCTTTTTTGCACTCACTTAGAACAAAATACCTTTTTTTTTTATATCCGTGCGATTCTAGTTTATGTACTAAGCATGTTATAGCGTAGAGTTTAGGAATGAGGGGCATCATGAAAATCGTTCGACCTGACCGCATGGTTTTCACCTGGTTAAGAACGCCTAGCACACAAGTGGCTTGTCCAACTGTACCTATTACTTAGGGCTCGAAGTCTTCGATATGGGGATGTACACATTTTCGATCATACCTGCCCTGTTGTGCACATAAAGGATAGTATAGATGACCGCCTCCGCAAAGTGACAGAAGTCATGGTTGATGTACGCATTCTTCAATGGTCCCGGTCAAAAAAAGAGCAATGAAAAACAACCAACTTTGTGGGCTTTAATTGGATAACTGTAGTCCTTAGTATACGTAGTATTTTTCTATCTTTCTGGCGCAATGTAAAATTGATGATGTTACGCAGCAATGCCCAATCAAATAGAGATGCAAGGTGCTGGCAAGAGATGTAGTCAAAGTAAATATCTATTTTTAAATCATTTGAAGATAATTACTTTTCAATCACCTAAAAATACGAGTATCCTTATGTACTAATTAAATGAAGAACTAGAGGTGCCGATCACTATTGATATCATGCCACTATTCTTATGGCCTAATTATTTTGTTAGAGCTTCTAGATTTATCTTTGATAAGATGAAAAATAAAAAGTAGTTAACTTTTTTGTCTAAGCTTTTAAAATTAATGCCTTGAGACTGTGGAACCTCACAATTCAACCTAACCCAGGCTTTCTCAGTTGCTGCTTTACAAATTTTTGGCATTTAACCCAGCTCCAACGTACATTAATACTTTTTTAGCATTTTATTTAAAGGTAAATTGAATCTAAGGCTGCAACTGGTTCTTTCTCTATCCATCCATAAATGTTGGCATTTGTTGACTTTCAGACATCACGTTCGATCATTCGTATTATTCAAAAAGTTAGTCAAAATATTATTTATTTTGTTATTAGTTTTTTTATCGCTAGATATATTTTAAGTATGACTTATTTGTTATGATAAACTATATCAAGGGTCCAAAGTATTCAAGCCATGGAACAAGTAAAAGGAAGTGACGCAAAGAGTCCATCTGAAGTAACCTATTCTTCCGAAAGCCACTCTGATCTTGTATCCAAAACTTCCAAGGAGAAAGTTCCTATCACAAGGTCTAGTACTCTACAAGAATTATTGGTTTTATCCGCACTATTTGGATCAACAATGCTCCTCCAAAATAGCTTGAGAGTCCGCCCCGATGATACAATATCCTCTCATACCAATGTGTTCCATGCTATGATCAATGAAGTTCAGTTACTTAGGCCTTTCGGGCATGTCAACGAGCCCATCACGCCGACCACAATGTGACGGGCTCATATTTCAGGACATATAAGCGCGACCATCCAGAATGAATAGTTACACACAGAGTGATATTACAACAAGTCAAGCTCCAAATTACATACATAACTTCAAATTTAGTTATTACAAACCAAGATATACGAGACGAGTAAAACGAAAGAGTTACTAAACCAAAACTTCACACGCAGCAAACCCGCCAGGAATGCCTACGCGCTCAAGCGGCTGGTTGCCAACACAGCGCCGGCACCTCTGTCCGGCACGAACCAGCATGCTTGTGCCTAGTTTTAACGCTTTTTTTTTTCAAGACGGACCCGCCACCGCGCCCGGTATGTCACCGCCAGAACCGCCGCCTTCTGCCGATCGAGCTCACCCTCCCTCACGCTGTCACGTACCTCAAGTGAGACACTGGCACGTCCACGACCTGCACGTAGATTATCGACCACCATGCATGGTCGAAAACACCTTGCACAAATCACAGGAGAATTCAAGCCCACGCCTTCTGTGGACTTGCCAGCAACGTGTACTACCTACTATCAGATCAAGAATCAAGGATCGAGAATGCAAAAGAATGAAGCAACTCCAGGGCTGGTCGGACTTAGGATAGGAAAGGACTGAAATAATGACCGGGTGTAGTATAGTAGTAAGTACGTTCCGTTCGATCGTGTCGCGGCGGTCGAGGTCAGCCAATTTGGTGACCCGAAAAGTGCAGTAGCTTCTCACAGAGACGGTGCGGCAAAAAAGAACAACCCGGGAATCACGTTGCCTCGTAGCAGGTGTCCTTCCGTGCTCCTTCAAGATGACCTATTCTGTTCCCGTGACGGTCTCAAATTTTGGTTGTTCATCAAAGCAGAGTACGTTGAGGCGCACTCGCGGCGCGGACATGTGTCGTTGCGTCACCTCAGCGTCACTGCTGACCGCCCGCGGCACCTGCTAATTTGTTCATTCTCCAGGGAGCGCCGACACCGTGGGCAGCTGTGTCCGTTATCACAGCCCAGCTGCCCAACACCGATCCACCACGCCCCGGTGGATCAGCAATTAAGCACACCACCAACTTGAGGTCGACGAACCTTTGGTCCTTGGATGAGTGCATCGCATATTTAGCCTAAAAGGATCTAAAAATAATCAACTTGACGGGCATCCATCATGCACTGTATATGTCACCACTTTTCTCTACGGTCTCCTGAGTTCTGAGACAGCCACAGAGATGATCTATCCAACAAAAGGTATGTTTGGCATGGATTTTAAAAGTGCTCCTTTTTCAGATTCTTGGGGAAGCTTGTCGAACAGTTCAAAATAAACAGCTTCTGCTCCCGTACCTTAAAAGCATTTCTCAATTTTATACTAGAAGTCAACACAGCCTACAAAATATAGCTTCTCACGACTTCTGAACCCATATATTATTTCATAAGAGAAAAGTTGTTTTGCCAAGCGCTTTAAAAAGTGCTTCTTTCACAAAACTATATTTTTAAGAAAAATTGTGTTTCTTGAGAGGATATTTTCTAGAGAATCTATACCAAATGGAACGCCTTTGGGACAACATTTTTCCCATCTCGTTAGAGATTGGAGCTTTATTTTCATTCCAGGTGTCGTTTGAAAAAGATACTTAATTTATAATATAATAAATATTACAAGCTTAGATACGTACTTTGTTTCATTGTAAGGCTAGGATATTTGGATACTTTCAATTGTTTAACTTTTGGCACATGTCTGAGTGAGATCTTTCAATATGGAATTATGTCATGACATAATCCGAACGTATCATTCAGTGTAATTTCTATGCGTGAAAGATTTAGATAGTCGCATGAGATGCATACTTATGACAAATCCAGACCAGCCATGGGCCCCATTAGCAGATTTGCTATAAGGTAACAAAACTACATAAGGCCAACACAATCACACCACAAGAGAGCTTCGTTTGGATGTTTCATTTTTCGCCTCTTTTTCTCTGTATTCCCTACACCGTCCAAAGACTAAGTAATACAAAAGCTATCTTCACGTAGAGTTATTATGGGTTAGCAAAATCTTGTAATTACTAAAAAGAGGATGTGTGAAAATATTTAAGAAATTTTTTTATTGATTGCGAACAAGCATTATGAAAATGTTGTGTTTTGTGAAGTCCATCTAACACACGGGGTATGGTTAGCAAAGACTTTGTAGTTTATCAATGAGACACCATTAGGCCTCCAAGTGGGGCGAGGCTGTCTGCAACACTGCTAGGCCAGTCCACATCACAATCTCATGAAAGGCCTGCATTGCAGCTCGTTTTGACGAGAGATGAGATGATCCAATTGTCCCACGGCTGCCCATGTCTCCTGTAACCCGCAAAGTCATAACTATGTGGAACGCGAACCCTAACTGTCAGAGCGTAACCATGACGACGACGAACCAAGTTAGCTAAAATGCCGCCACTGGCAGGAAAGATTTTGATCGTGTATATGATGGTCTAAGAACTGTAGAACCTAAGTGTATTCACTGTAATAAAATGTTTAAAGGAAAGTGATATTTTGGTTAAGTGCCTACTTTTGATATCTTGAACATTGTGAGGGGATGATAAAAGTAGATGATTTGATAATCTTCCATCAATGATGAGATTCTTTGAGAAACTAGAAATTTAATCAAGAAGAATCTAAAACCGAGTTGGTTAAGTTAATTTTTTTTACATGAGCTTCCTTTCAGCTTGCACTAGTAAAAATCTGCTGATTTATAACCAAATTATTGTTCATCCATCATTATTCTGGGGGTTTTCTCCGTTTCCGGTCAACTTCATGACGTTTTTTGTGTTTTATCACTAGCAAGCCATATTTATGACGAAAAACTAGATACCTCGATGATTTAGTAACGGCAACTCGTGAACAATACTGTTGAGCCAAAAATGGGAAGGCTACCTGGAAAGGTTGTCTGAACAATAAAACGTCATAAATCACGATTCACCACGCTCGAATGATGTCGGATGCTAAAAGGTCATAAATCGCGATTTATGACAAGATTTTCATCACTAGCAGTGGTTAGTGACACGTTAAAAACATCATTAATCAACATATCTGTTCTAGTGTTAGTTGAGTAAAAAATGAAGTAATGAAGCCTTGGGTTTAAACATTCCCCATCTTCTGGGGACCAGAAGTGATAACTAACAACCGCTACAACCGCGGCCTTCTGCTGAGGTCACCGCCACCACCGTCACTCCAACCTCTAGGACCGGAACCGGTGACCAGGGGTGAATCTATGTTGACCCGTCTGTGTCAGCTGACACTGACGGTTTCTTAGCGGCTCCTGTACCCTATCGAAAATTCACCAGCGTGGACACTGGTGGAAAATGGTCCTGACCCGGGTGACCTAGCACCCAGCTCACTGTGTTGCCTGTAGTCGCCTAACAGCCCACATCGTCAATTTTTTCATATGGAAAACGAACTCCGCGGCTCGGCTGATCGCTACCTTCGACGGTTTGTTTCCTGTGTTCCCGACAGGCGATGTCGCGAGGCTCTCGTCAAGATCAGGCGCTCAATCCCGTGATCCAAAGGTTATGTTCAAACATGTTTCTTCTAACGAGTCCCAATTAATCTTTTTATTATAATTAGCATCGCATGGAGGCATAGCTTAGGATTATGATTTTTCTTTATTTTTTCTTGGCGATCCAGTTCCTCAAGTCTAATTGTTTAGTTAATAATTACGTGATCAGGACTTTTGAAGCCACGAGGAGCAGTGCTTTCTTTGCGGCAAGATGTCAGGCAATCAAAGTACGTTAGAACGATTCCTGAAAAGAAATTCTCTGGCAACCAGGGACAATGAGGATCGTGACGCAGGACAGCCTTCAGAAACTAGAAGCGATGTCAATTTCACAAAAACAAAAAAGTGATGTCAGTGCATCAATTAATGCCATCGAACATCAACGGTAGTGATGCTCCTGTTTGTCATTCATGGGACTCGCGTGAACACGTTAATTTGGACGTTCTTCCCTATGACATTTGCCAAGTTGAAAAGTTTTTCTGAGCTTAATAGGATGATGGTGGGTACAAGAATTGACTGTGCTTTTCCTATGGTCTATCAGCTTCTGAAATTATTCTTAGTTCTACCATTGCCACTGCAACAGTGCAGAGGTGCTTTTCAGCAATGAAAAATGTGAAGACAATACTGCAAAATCGCATTAGTGATGGATCTATGAACGACTGCATTGTATGCTTCAGTAAACCAGAACTTCTAGCAACAATACTAAATAATGTACTGATAGTTTGCTTTTACAAGATGGAAGATCAGATAGAAATTGTAGTAACAGGTAATCGCTATGGTACAAGTGTACATTTCTCAAGTTTTTTATTTGCTTGTTTCCTTTTATCATACACATTTGCCTTATATTTTATATATACTCTATATTTTTTGTTAAACAACAGTATTTACTATATGTATCCACTCTTTTGTAAACAAAAGAAGGCTTTTTAGATAAAGAGAATTCTATTTCATCAAGCAAATGAAAATATCATAAAAAAAGAAGGCTATATGTAACGACACGATTAACACTGGCGTCGATTTTTTCTCCTGGTGACTAACAAGGAGAGAGGCTGTGCTGAGATTGCCGCGGTTAGTCTAGCCACGAACCTGGGTTTGCATCCGACAGCAAGGCACACGAGGGCTGGTTGCGGGAGGGGTGCCAGCTCCTGCCTCCGGAGCCCACACTACCTGTCCTACACAAGATTCTCTTCACCATAGGTACCATGGTGAAGAGCAGTTCGACGCGGTTAATATGCAGGAGCAGGCCTGAATCCACGTTAACATGGCACCAGTCGTCTTTCACATCAATTGCACGGGGGTCCCAGTGGGGCCAGCCGGTGCATCAGCAAGAGATGAAGCAGCTCACAAGACAAGACAGTACTGCCTGTCCACAGTCCTCACCGCGGCGCTCGGTCTCACCGTTGCCGAAGATGTTACTATACTTCCCTACACGCGAGCGGGCTGAGTGGGCCTAAGCAGGCTGACCTGGTTCACGAGAGGGCCGCTTCCATGAAGCGAACGCAATGACCGATGGGCCGTGAGAAGCCTCAAAGTAAGACGACCAATAATAATAATAATAAATTTCCTCTCAAAAAAATAAAAATAAATACTACCTTCGGATCAAAATATAAGCATTTGAGAATTCAAACTTAGAATAGCAGAAGAAGTAAAAGACGCATGTACCCTTGAGAAACCGTGTGGAATTTAATACAGGCAAGAGGCGTCGGAGACGGAGGGAGAACCCAGAGAGGGATGAGACGCCGGGGCCGGCGCCGCACTGGGTCGCCGAGGCGCGGTGAGGCGGCCTGGATGCGCAGTCATGGGCGGTGCGGTCTGGCGGCCTGGGCCGCCAACGCGTGGGGTCTCCTCGCCATCCAGCATTGCCTTAAGCATAGGGTATCCTCGCCGTCCAGCGCCGTTCGTGGTGAGGGAGGTAATCGATGGTGGGATACCATCATGCGAAGGAGGGAGAGGGTGGAGGAACTGCCGTTGCACGGAGAGAGGGGATCTGGGGGGTGTACGGAGGGAGGAATCGCCGGAAATGTCGTGCAGAGGAGGGTGGCTGCCGGCAGCAGCGAGGAAGGGGCTCCTTGCCGCGGCGGCGTCCTGTTGGGCTGGCAGGGAAGAGATTTAGAGATACGAAGTACGGTGGGAGAGGGGAATGGTGGAAGAAAGAAAGAGAGAAGATAAGATGGGGCCCATAAATCTTTCCTACAAATGCTTACATTGTGTATAACATTTGAATGTCTGGGATGCTTACTTTTTGATCCGGATGTAGTAAATAAATAAGAAGAAATACACGTCTGCTCGTTCCCGTCACTACCATGAGTAAGTAACTTCAAAAAAGTATGATTAGTAAAAAGGGAGTTAAAGTCTATGCACCTACACGTCTACAGATATGCATATATGTAACTACTGACTAAGAGCAACCACAATATGGTGGTAAAGTGGTCAATAGGGAGTAAAATAATCGTTCTTGATTGCACGATACATTGTGCAACTAGTGTATAAGAAATCAATAGAAAAATCTATCCATATGCTTATGGACTGGCTATAGTGAATAAAAAAATAATTTATCACTCTGATCATTCTCTTGCACTATGGACAGGTTTTAGCTCAGACATTAAGAACCAACATCTGTTATAGGACTCACTCATATGGACTGCTCTTGGATGTAACATTGTGGTTGCCCTAACATCGACTTACGTATGTGTTGAAGGAATCTTATCCGTGTAGGCCACGTGGTAGACATACATACCAACCATGAGAAGTCTGAGTTCTACTGCTGAAATTTATTGGAAAAATATAACATAATTTAGTGGTTGGCCTCTACTCTAGCTAACTTGCATGTTTATTAGCTTAAAAACGGACGATGTATATGTACGAAAAATAATAAGACCTACTGAGCGTTCATGGCATTCGAAGAGACTTATCTTTGCATGAAAATCCCAGCGGTACTGCACACAGGAATGCGTGAGATATGTGAGACAAATGCAGAAGAAAAACTCTGCAGATGACTCGTCTGACGCGTCATTGTAGCGTGCAGACAAGGAGACCGACCGACAAAATACAATAAAGAGCGGATCAGTCTAATGATGAATGAATGAATGAAAGAGACATGCGTAATGGACCTACCTAGCTACCAGTGTGATCCTAACATGCGTAATGTAGATTTGTGTTAATATCCTCTCGACATATCGGTATATAACATCACAGCAATCTGCTGAAATTAAGGAGAGCACGCAAACTTGATAAAATGTTACCACATATTAGCTAGAAAGAAATGAAATGCCATAGTGGCCTACATTTTGCTTCTGATCAAACAGTTGCACCGAGTTTTATTAGTTTTCAACATTTTGCTCTTGGCATCTGAGAAATCAAAAAGGACAACTTGTTCTGCATCTTCCATGGATGGTATTTGTACTGGTGCAATTATAAGGTACAGACAAGAAAATATATTTGACAAGCAAAGAAGTACAAGAACGAACGATAAAAGCAGTAATGCATGAAATTGTTGAGGTCGTCGTCCCATTCTTTCTTGAGAAGTATTCAATCACCAATCATGAATAACACATGCGCGTTTTTGATTTGGAGATCTACGTACACACACCATCGATCATATCACAACAACCCGAAATTAACGAAAGCGTGCAAAATTAGTAGTCAGAAAAGTATGAAATGTTGTATTGGCCAACTAAATATGCCAACTGGAACAAAAAGCAACTAAAGTGCCACCAATATAGAAAACAAAACACGGCACGCCACGACCGCTTTATGTCTTGGGATGCTGAAGACTTCGTTGTATCTGAAAAACTGAACCACGTATGAACAGAATCCAAGACGGATCAAGAGGCGTAAAAGTGTTAAACAAAGCAGCGGCCACTACATTTGATTATTCATTTAACTTAAATCTATTGCTCACTACGAGCATAAAGCTCGATGTGTAGTACTATAAACTAGTGAGTCCAGATAGGGGCCACCATGGCTTGTCTCTGGCCTGTCTCCCCCTTCCTAACATGCATAGTATAATGTTGTTCACTCACATGATTGTTCATTCTTCCTCTGATCTAGAATACTATAAACGAGTGATTGCTACTCAGTACAATGTTATTGCTGTCAGATTTGCACGTATGTTAAAACTGCTTACGATGACCAATATCGTCAACAAGTGCAAATAAATTAATAGTATTACTATATGCATATTCAACTCAGATATAATTCTGGTGTTGACTATTTGTGCTTGTCTATATCTTGCGATGGTGCCTTCGTAACTAGGCACCTATCGAAACAAAATGAATCAAAGTACAAAAAACTAACATAAAAAATCTTGGATCACTTGAAACACTATGCTGGTATATAGTCTAGATCTTCTGTATACAATTTGTATGTTATAACTCAATGTTAATTTACATAAGCCATGCTTGATTTATTCTGTACAAAAATTTGTGGATTAGTTACTCAGGGCGGGTGTTTTAATTAGCGCAGGAAAATTAAAGGCCACGCCACTGTAAGTCTAACGTACACTCAGGGCGGGTGTTGATCAAATCAACGGACAGTGGGGCTGCAAAAGGACTATTATTGCTACTGTGCGTACCTCTGATTTGCAATTGCTAGCGAGCTGAGGTCCCACACTTTGATGATAGTATTCATTGTTGATCTCAACTACATGCATGCAAAGTCGTGGTCTGGATATAGACACAGCACAGATAGCTTCACAAGGGCCTGAAAATCGGGAGAACGCGCGTGTGAAATTAAACAAAATATAATCGGACGTCATAATGAAATTGTGGCAAAGAAGAGATCACTTTATTTGTTGGACAAATAAGCAGCAGACGTTGTTGTGTCCAAAAAACTTAACCACTACGGATCTGTTGTGAATTATTCGTTTAATGATCAATTAACGGGTAATTACGTAATTAGTGGATAAGCATGTATTACCAAAAGGCGTCGTTCCAGGGGAACCGTCACCCCGGCGGGGCGCCTGTTCGGCCACCGACATCGCTGAACAGGCGCCGTCACGACTGTTGACGGACTATAAAATGTACACATCTCCATCAATGAAAGAACATAAGTTGAATTATTTGTTCATTCGTTTGATTCGATTTACAACACGTTATCAGCACTTTGCTCTCCACTGAGAGGCAGAGAAAGGAAGAAGAAGCAGAGAAGGAAAGGAAGAAGTTCTCCATTTAGGGTAAGAATGGATCTCGGCGACTCACCATTCATCCTGTTCGCCATTCCTGTTCCTCGTCCATGTTTTGGCCGCCGTTCCTTTGGCCAACGTCCTGGCCGATTCGCTGGTGGTCGCCGACTGCGCTTCCACAGTGGTGGTCACCGTCTGGGTTTCAACGGTGGTGGACGCCGGACCTTCAACAAGGGACGTCGTCGTTCCTTATGGGCTCGTGACTGAGGCCGCCGGAGTGTCTTCAAACGCCTCGGTGCTCCGGCGAGGGGCCGCTTCAACACCCTCCGCCGCCAAGGAACGTCGGCACCACCCATTGCCATGGACACAAGCAGCAGCAGTTCGTCGGAGTCGACGCGCCCGGCCACGCCGCCCTACACCACTGGACTTCTCCACAGCGAGCCGCGTGTGGCGGATCTGGGCGAAGGCACCTCCGCGGAGGCA
>LAPY01000362.1:31327-43519 GCA_000970635.1 Eragrostis tef | reverse complement strand
CGGCCCCGCCGAGCTGTCGCGCCACCGTGTCCGTGTCAACTGCATCTCGCCATACGCGGTGCCGGCGCTGATGGTGGACCAGTTCTCGACGACGATGCTTCAGGGGCGCCGCCAACAAGGCGCAGGTGGCGATCGTCATCAGGTGCCTCGGCGAGCTCAAGGTTGCGACACCGACGTGCGAGGCGATCGATGTCGCCATGGCCGCCGTGTACCTCGCCTCCGACGACGCTACAAGCGCATGAACCTGACATCCCTACAGGGCCACAGGAATGAATGAATGGCCGCAGCTGATCCTGGGTTGAACGACTAGCATGAAGTTGAGGTGTTCTCTGTTGATTGCTTTTGTACAAAACTGCATCCTAACCACGAGGAAGAAGCGAGAGAAGAATAATGTGTGTGTGCTTGTTTTTTGTTGTGGTCTTTGATATAGAGGCGTTTCTGAATCGATGATAAATTAGTGGTTTCAGTTGGAAGAAGGTTGTGGGCTTGTGGCTTTCCTTAAGTGTTAGATAATCATACGCGGAAGCGATTTCCCAAGTCCACAAACGCCAAATCACAAGATCACAGAAAAGAGAATGGCACGAGACACGATGTTTTTTTAACGAGGTTCAGCGATGTGCTTACATCCTCGGGGCATGACTATGGGCGCTCCTCCCCATCAATATCGTAGTAATACCAGCATCCAGGAGTACATGGCTTGGCTGCCCCTAAGGCACGCCGTCCTAGCCGCTGCTACCTCTTGCCTTCTATATCTGTTGTCGTTGCGGTTGCACAGGTGCTGCCCTCATATTTATGGGCTCGAGAATACAAGTCCAACACAAACTTTATTCCTACACCTAATACAACTCAAGTTCTAATTGCAACCGACTTGTGTACACATATTCGACACAAATACAACATCAAGTTCCTGGATGCTTTCTCTGTTTTTTTTTTTGTTACTTTCTCCGTTTGGAGAAGTCGTGACATGTGAATCATCGGTCAGTGGATGCAGTAGAAAAAGACGTGGCATTCCAGCATCACGCTTTCTTAGTGTGGCGAAGTCGACATGTGGATCATCAAACTTGGTTTCAGTCATATTAGATGGAACTTTAAGTTCAACAACATGGATCCAATGTCCAGACAAAGTTATTTACCTGTACTGATATCTAAATTAAACCTTTAACGATTTTGCGTTTAGCTGTTGATGTGGATATACTTCCGAATCTTAAACAATTTGAAGCATGTTAATTTTGGGAACTGCACTTTAATTTGTTTAATACAGTGCATGTGTGCTCCGAGTATTCAATGAGATCTGTGCTCCAATAATTGAATCGTGGTAGGGTATAAGTAATGTATAATCTTCACCAACCCTAAAAACAACTGACAACCAAACACCAATTTTTCTGAGAACTGAGGATGCACATGTTTCATTAAGAATGAAAAAAAATAAAACACTACTGACAGTCCACGCCCGTCAGAAAGTGTAGCACTTTCGAAAGAAGATATTTCTACAAGGAGAAGCCGTATATAGGAGACCGTCGGTGATTCCACCTTGATACATCTACAAACTGAAAAGTATCACTGATTACGCATGCATAAAAAAGAATTTCCATGTAAAGTTCGGCAGTCTAGAAAAGGTCTGATCCTTTTATCTAGACAAAAAGGTTGGATTCTGCAAGAAGTACTGATGATTATCTTACACATGAATTGGCCTGTCAAAATAGATTTTGTGATACTTTATCTCACTTCTGCGAAACTGATCATCAGTAACTAGGAAGTTGCAGATACTACTATATAATCCTAGTCTCCATGTTCCTCTTCTGCTGATTGGCTCTTAAGTGCATTGACCAACAGCACATGTATGCCATGTACTCCTGCAAGTGATGATTATCTGCCTCGACGACAATGTTGCACATGCACGCGACTTATGTGCATGTGTAGCTGCACATGCATTTGGCTGGTGCAATATTAGGTCGATCCGATCCACTAGGTCAAATCTCACGAATGGACGAACTGTATTGTGCTTAATTGGGCAAACCTCTGAATTCTTTAAGATAATTTATGCAGTTTACCTCAGACGGACCTAACCTTCACATGGGTCATTAATCGTTGCTACATAATTTACATGTAAGAAACTAAATAAAGCTTTGATTGGTCTCCAAAAGGGTGAGAGATAGAAGACAAGGAGGCTCCCGCTTCTTGTGCTTATATAGCACTCGTAGGTGAGAGCATCTCTCTCTCTATCTCTCTCTCTCTCTCTCTCTCCTGGTGCTTTTGAGACAAGGAGGCTCCCGCTTCTTGTACATGCCGGTCTTCTTGTCCTTCAGGATCTAGAGAGGGGTCGATGATGGACAGTGCCAAAGATGACCGCGAGAGCCAGGCATCAGCGACGATGCCACTGACAAAGGGGAGGTGAGTAGAAGAAATTACGCCCTGCCACAATATATATTGTAAGGTCTTGTTGCCAACCATAACAAGATGTCTACACATTCGCATGTTTCTGACCAGTGAACTTCTCTGTATTTTTCACCTCATGCTCTCATCAGCTTGTTTGTTTTGGATTCCAATCATTTTTTGTAATGCCGACTGCCATATGTCTTGAACACCATGTTACAATTTACTTCTGATTATTACTTCATTCTTGAAAATGTCACTTTTGTTTGCGAAGTATTGGAAATATCACCGATTCGCTTGCATGTCAAGATTCCTGTTCTTATCTCACGTTTCATTTTTTTTCCATTCCCATTCACATAAATAAATCTCACCACTGCAATGCCCCATTATTTTTAAAATAACTTTTAGGTAAAGAAAATATTTAATAATCAAGCCTCAACAGCAGTTGAACGATACACATTGGAATCAATCCTGACACCATAGGAAAATGTTCAGACTCGAGGGGAAGATTGCTCTGATAACCGGAGGAGCGAGTGGGCTTGGAAAGGCGACGGCCCATGAGTTCATCAAGGAAGGCGCCGCAGCCGTGGTCATCGCGGACGTCAACTCCAAGCTGGGCCTCGAAACCGCCAAGGAGCTCGGCCCAAAGGCCCACTTCATCCCCTGCGACGTCACCATCGAGGACAGCGTCGCCGCGGCCGTGGACGCCACCGTGTCCCGGCACGGCCGACTCGACGTCGTCCTCAACAGCGCCGGCATCGCCGGCTCGTTGATCGGCACGTCGAGGATGGCCGAGATGGACCTCGCCGCGTTCGACGCCGTAATGGCCGTGAACGTGCGCGGCACCCTCGCCGGGATCAAGCACGCGACGCGCGTCATGGCGGCCGCCGGCGCCGGCGGCAGCATCCTGTGCATGGCGAGCGTCAGCGGCGTCCTCGGCGGCCTGGGTACGTACCCCTACTCGGTGTCCAAGTTCGCCGTCGCCGGCGTCGTCAAGGCCGCCGCGGCGGAGCTGAGTCGGCACGGTGTGCGCGTCAACTGCATCTCGCCGTACGCGGTGCCGACGCCGATGGTGGTGGAGCAGTTCTCCACGATGCTGCAGGGCGCCGCCGACGAGGCGCAGGTGGCGGCCATCATTAGGGGGCTCGGCGAGCTCAAGGGCGCGACGTGCGAGGCGGTGGATGTTGCCAAGGCTGCCGTGTACCTCGCCTCCGACGACGCCAAGTATGTGTCCGGGCACAATTTGGTAGTGGACGGCGGGTTCACCAGCTACAAGCGCATGAACCTGCCGTTCCCTACCAAGGCATTGGAGTGAGTGGCCCGTAGCTGGTCCCTGGCCAGATGAACTTGACTACGTCAATAAAAGCTACTATGTACTCAGAATTCGTGGCGGGGCGACCTTTGGGTATACTTTTGGAAAACATCATTTTTATTACACAGTATAGTTCACAACGCACGCATATTCATCCCTATAAACACACGTACACAAATCCTACACTTTTGAGCATCTTCGAAGACTCAGAAACAATCCTCGGGATTGACGAAGTTACCACTAGCATCTCGCAGTTGACGAGAATGTCGTGTCACTGAAAGCATAATCTTGTTAAATACTAAAATATTTGCTTAAATGGAGAGTCAAACTCAGAACCTGAGATGCTACTGAGACTCTTGTACCCACTTGCCTACATGCCCTTTCGCCGGTAGAACAACATTTGTTCTATCCAGTCATGAGAAAGTCCAGAATTTGTACAATTTACTTTCCATCGTAGCTTCAAAGCATTTGATTATGTCACTAATAGGCAAAACAATATTGTTCACTAAATCTTTTATTGATCCTTCATAAATAAATTAATAAGAATGATCTCTCAATACTGAAAATCAGTACCGATTTGATAAATTTTTGCACAATATATTTGAGACGCTTCTCATTTTAGCAAGTCAGTAACCTTTTTTGTTTTGCTGGTTTAGCCCATTTATATATCTACGCATATTAATAATTAAATGTGCAACAAGAAAAGAAAGATGAACAATTTTCTCTTTCCTTGTTCCTTGTAGCCATATGTCTAACAGTGGTTAGTCTCAAAAGCTCTAATGTAGTACCACCGCCAAACTACCAATTAGAGGCTATTGTGATTAGGGGACAGACAAAGAGAAAAGAGGTAAGAATGACAAGTAACTGAGAAGACTATTTATTCATCTCTCAGTGCGGGGACAAAGTATTGATATGTTCATGTACAAATTGTTGTATACAAAATATTCTTGCCAAATAGTTCGGTACTCTACAAAATACACATGCAACATTGAACCATTATTGCTGGGACTGGCAGCGGTACAGCTGGAGTTACTTTTATTGCTAGTGGCTAGATTAGCGATAGCCACAGCGGGAAAAAATACATTGTAGAGGGCTGGGTTGTGTCCCTTGTGGGCTAGTACGTATCCTCTAGTGGATACATATCAATGGGGTAACGAATTGCGTCACAAAAATACAAATTACTCTGCAAAGTTTCCTCGCATTTGTTATCCAATACAATCCCCACATCTCGCTTTTGATAAATCTCTATAGGTGTCCCTATTATCTAGAGTTACTCAAATTCCATTTACTTATATTTCTACTATTTTTGTACTTTTCCTTATCATTGCTTTTGGACCATTTCTTGCATGTTTTGATATTAATTTTCAATAACTAATTCACCAACATTGACACAATCTATTTACATTTTACTCTTGTTTTAATGTAACAGAACTATGACGTCTCAACATTGATATATAATTATCTAAATTTGTTGAAATTTAAGAGTACCCCTAACGAGAAAGATATAAGAAAAAAAAATGTCCCTTGTCATGTATCATACTCTTGCTTACTAGTAAACATTGGTTCTCTATATTTGCTACATTATATCAGGAATAATCACTACAATAGATATGGTCTTTGATGAATTCATTGTGACAACTGACCATATCATCACAAAGTCACTTCCATTTATAGTGTTATCTCAGATAACCTTGTTTTGTGACGAAAAATAATGTTTGTCACTAAATTCTTCAATGAAATTGTTATAAATAAACACATAATTTTTTGTCATATTTCTTTTGTTTGACTGTATTTTTACGCTCTATTGTGCTTCCACATTTTGTTCTGTATTTCATCTTTTCATTCCACATTCAAAAAGGTGGACACTCGTTGATTTCATTTTGTTTTCAGTAACCCTTTGATTTAGAGGTGTGTGAAATACCCCAATTCGCATATATCATAGGTTTTTTTTATTGCATCCTTTCCATCTAGAAAGATCTTAAATCTGTCTTTTGCATAAATATCATCGCAAGGATGCAAACTTCATCAAAACCGCCGAGGAAAGTGGCAACAGCCGTGCCGTGGTAATCACCGACATCAATTCCAAGCTGGGCCTCAAAACCTCCGAGGAGCTCTGCCCAATGGCCCACTTCGTTTTCTGCGACATCACCGTCGAGGATATCGTTGCCGCGACATCATCCTCAACAGTCAACAGCGCCGGGCCGCCGAGCGGTCCGTGTTAACGGCATCTGGCCGTACGCGCGCGGTGCCGTCGTCGATGGTGGTGGAGCAGTTCTCGACGATGCTCCAGGGCGCCGCCGACGAGGCGCGGGTGGCTTCCATCGTTAGGGGCCTGGCATGGAGGAGCTCAAGGGCACGATGTGCGAGGCGGTCGCCGTCGCAAGGCCGCCGTGTGTCCCTCGCCTCCGACGACGCTAAGTATTTGTCCGGGCACAGTCTGGTGGTGGACGGCGGGTTCGCCAGCTACAAGCGTATGAACTTGCATGCCGTTCCCTACTAAGGCATTGGAGTGAGTGGCCGTATAGCTGGTCCATGGCCAGATGAACATTACATAGTCGATTTATGTGTGATTTCATCTCATGTTGTTTGCACCGCGCGCATTGCTACGAATGGGATAATGAAAAAAGAGAGGGATAGTATGTGTGAATTGTCGGGATGTAAAAAACTAGAGGTGGTGACATATGAATCCTTTCAAAGCAGTGTAATAGTATGCAGGAACATTGTCAGGAGGATTTTATCATGAAGGCCATGGAACTTGTAATTCACACCCTGGAATGTGAACAAATGGATTTTTCAAGCCCTTTAACAAATATAAACGTTAAGTTGAAGTAAACTTTAATTGAATGCATTTATTTGAATTTTATCAATATAAACTATGAGAAGAATTAAAAATATTTTTTGTAGCTTCATAATGTTTAAATATTTTATAAAATAAGTTTGTGTGAATTAGAATTTAATAATTGTATATCATATATCTTGCTCGTTTGACGAGTCCGAGTCCAACAAAAATGCCGATTTTTATTCCACTCCGACGACACATCTCTTAGGCCATGATGCAATTCTTTGTAGCGTTGGGTCAAGCTAGCACTTCTATCCAAATTATGGGTTGGTTCCGTCCTTTCATCCATTATGTCTTAGGCCAGTTTTAGTGTACGTTTCATTTGTATTTAATATCTTGCCACATCAGATAAATTAGTGACATGGTAACAAATTTATTAGAAGAGAGAACAAAATCCCTTCCTCCTCTTTCATCCCAATAAAAGGCTATGGCGTTATTTCCAACCAAATGAAAGAGAAAAGAAACTCCACTAAGAGCGTCAGCTTCTTTCTTTCCGATCCCATGTGGCTGTCCTCCTCCTCTCCTCCTCCCGCCCAAGCTCCGCGCTGGGCGCGCGGCCACACCGCCGACTCCCCGACACGCGAGCTCCGCCGCCCTTCAGTATCGATGCCGCCGCGGAGAGCCGTCAGTTCTCTGCGCGGAGGCAGTTGGAGGTCCTCCCCCTCCCACGCCTGCAGAGGTCTGCGCCACCATCCCGCGCGCCCCGCCGCGCCGTCATCTTCCCCGCGCGCGGCTCCACGCCGTCGTGTTCCCTTCAGCTGTGCTTCACCGTCGTTGAGCTCAGTCCCCGAATTTGGATTTCCCCAATTTCCAAACCTTGCTTGTAAATCCTCAAAAATTCGAGACATAAACCAGGTCTGAAGCAAAATTGATTGCCTAATACGATGTGCGAGGCGGTCGCCGTCGCAAGGCCGCCGTGTGTCCCTCGCCTCCGACGACGCTAAGTATTTGTCCGGGCACAGTCTGGTGGTGGACGGCGGGTTCGCCAGCTACAAGCGTATGAACTTGCATGCCGTTCCCTACTAAGGCATTGGAGTGAGTGGCCGTATAGCTGGTCCATGGCCAGATGAACATTACATAGTCGATTTATGTGTGATTTCATCTCATGTTGTTTGCACCGCGCGCATTGCTACGAATGGGATAATGAAAAAAGAGAGGGATAGTATGTGTGAATTGTCGGGATGTAAAAAACTAGAGGTGGTGACATATGAATCCTTTCAAAGCAGTGTAATAGTATGCAGGAACATTGTCAGGAGGATTTTATCATGAAGGCCATGGAACTTGTAATTCACACCCTGGAATGTGAACAAATGGATTTTTCAAGCCCTTTAACAAATATAAACGTTAAGTTGAAGTAAACTTTAATTGAATGCATTTATTTGAATTTTATCAATATAAACTATGAGAAGAATTAAAAATATTTTTTGTAGCTTCATAATGTTTAAATATTTTATAAAATAAGTTTGTGTGAATTAGAATTTAATAATTGTATATCATATATCTTGCTCGTTTGACGAGTCCGAGTCCAACAAAAATGCCGATTTTTATTCCACTCCGACGACACATCTCTTAGGCCATGATGCAATTCTTTGTAGCGTTGGGTCAAGCTAGCACTTCTATCCAAATTATGGGTTGGTTCCGTCCTTTCATCCATTATGTCTTAGGCCAGTTTTAGTGTACGTTTCATTTGTATTTAATATCTTGCCACATCAGATAAATTAGTGACATGGTAACAAATTTATTAGAAGAGAGAACAAAATCCCTTCCTCCTCTTTCATCCCAATAAAAGGCTATGGCGTTATTTCCAACCAAATGAAAGAGAAAAGAAACTCCACTAAGAGCGTCAGCTTCTTTCTTTCCGATCCCATGTGGCTGTCCTCCTCCTCTCCTCCTCCCGCCCAAGCTCCGCGCTGGGCGCGCGGCCACACCGCCGACTCCCCGACACGCGAGCTCCGCCGCCCTTCAGTATCGATGCCGCCGCGGAGAGCCGTCAGTTCTCTGCGCGGAGGCAGTTGGAGGTCCTCCCCCTCCCACGCCTGCAGAGGTCTGCGCCACCATCCCGCGCGCCCCGCCGCGCCGTCATCTTCCCCGCGCGCGGCTCCACGCCGTCGTGTTCCCTTCAGCTGTGCTTCACCGTCGTTGAGCTCAGTCCCCGAATTTGGATTTCCCCAATTTCCAAACCTTGCTTGTAAATCCTCAAAAATTCGAGACATAAACCAGGTCTGAAGCAAAATTGATTGCCTAATCACCTTCGTTACCTTCTAGATGCTCCATTTTGCTGGTCCGTGTGACCACTCCAGCTAAAGCACGCCGGCAATGAGATGATCTGTGGAGGCGGAAGTCTCAAGCTGAAGATGACTATTGTTTTTGCTGAGGCAGCAGTATGAAATTGTATGGCACATTGAATCACAACTCCAGATAGTAATTTAATACTCTAGCAAACATATAAAATTATGATATGAAATTAACCATTGAGAGATTTACTTTCATTCTACGTGAAAGACAATAAAGCTGAAGTGGCAGTTTTAGAAAGTACGAGATGAAAGCCTTCTTGAGACTGGCCTTAGGGTGCAATTGTTTTCTGAGGTTACATATTGCAACAAACTTTTCTCCAGACCATCCCAGGCTCACAATCAGCTTGGAGTTTTGTAGCATTACTCGCAGGATCAAGTTACTCGCAGGATCAAGTCGTGCTGATGAACACACACAACAATACATCTCATAAAAGGCAACTTTAAGTCATTAAGTTACACTAGAACAGATACGCTGATTAATGACATTTTTAATGAGTCACCAGCTGCTTGTAGTGACAAAATTTCCGTCATAAATCGCAATTTATGATCTTTTAGCGAACATCATTAGTCGAGCGTGGTCAGTTGTGATTTATGACCTTTTTGCACTCAGGCTGCCCGGGCGGGCTGCCTGCTCGTTCCCGGCTGAGCAGTATTGTTTCCGTGATCCGCGTGGCATATAACGTGGAATACGACGTGGCAACCTTTGGCCTGTTATGGGTTCAGCTTCAGCTGGGCTGTATGGAATGGAAGGCCCACCTTTAACAGGCTAGGGCCCACTTCTTAGTGGGCTTCCCACACTCTCATCCCATGGTGGGTCCCACCATCATGGTCCGACTAGTTTCTAGATGGATCGGGCTCACATATTTCATCAAAAAAGGCCAATAGTGGGCCTACCACTAAACAGGCCCGACCTGTTTTGGTCCATGTTTGATTCGTCACAGATCGCTTTCCAGCTTATAAATGGCTATTCGCGGGCCCTTTTCAAGCTGGCCCTGACCCATTTACACAAATCATAATTAATAGACCCTCAAAACTATAAATGACATAAACCAAATGTATTCTCATGCAAACATGCCAAAGTTCAGCAAGGGCAGCACAGAAACTAGGCCACAATTCTACACATTCCAGCCAGATCTCAAAATAATGCCACGTTACAAAATGGTGCCCACTCAAACACAACATACAAGTCAGCAAAATGATGCATCGGGCCTTCGTCACCTAAGCCTTCTGCTTATTTGCTCGTAGGTTGTTAATCCTTGTACCAATTAAAGCGTGAAGGAGACACCCAACCTTTCTCATCTGAGTCTCCATCCTTGTACCAATTAGCATGAAAGAGACACCCAATCTTCCTCATCTGAGTCTTCATCCTTGTACCAGTTACATAGTGAAGGATACCCCGACCTTCTTCAATCGAGTCTTCATCGTTGTACCAATTACACAGTGAAGGGTATGCCCAATCTTCCTCAACTGAGTCTTCATCCTTGTCTGTACAGATCAAAACAAACCAAGATCCCCTACAATGTATATACAGCTATGAGGAAACTTTTGCTAGAGGGAAACAATATACCTGCCATCTCTTGCTTTCACCCTCTCCCCTTTAGAACTTTTCAGACCTCAACAGGCAAAAAGGAAGAAGAATTAGGTCCAAGTAGAACAAATTAATTGCATTGTCTGTAGTACTGGTAAGTAACACTTTAACACCCACTACAGAATCTTGCGAATGAAATAAATTTCCGGTGAGATAGACTCTTCCTCTTCATGGTGATGCACAACCTATACACATTTGTAACAAATATTGTGAGATTGTTTGCTTCAAATGCATAATATAGTTGAGACTGCTACATACTGTATGCCCAAAACGACAAATATAAACAAAACAACAACCCCTACAAACATACATGCAGCTTTTTGGAAAATTTTGCCATAAAGATGGTCATTTTTAATTCAATCAACACCACTCATGACAGTAGGGATCAAGAATGTTCCTCGATCAACCGTTTTCCCAGAGGGGAAAAACAAAATTGCCTAAAAAAGAACTCATGTTGTTGTACTAATTTTGTTACTTGATAAACATTATCATGTATCCTCAAAAATGATAGATCCTGTCACCTCTGTAGCCTAATGCATCTTTTTCTTCTGGAAAGATTTGGAAAAAAAACTAAATGGTAAGGTTGCAACGACAAAGGAAGTGAAGCTTTCATGATTGGTTATCTGAGGCATCGTCCCTTTAGCTTCTTACCACAGAGATGTAGCACTGAGATCCGGTAGACTCGACTTGCTCACTCTTCTGTTGTATTGTCACTCCATATGGGGCATTATTCTTTAAAAAGAAAGAAGCCAAATCAGATTAACAGTGTTCATAAAATATAAAATTGAGGCAATTTGATGTTGTGATACCTTCCGGAACGGGCTTGACTGCATCTCCAATAGGTCCCCTGCTGGTAGGTCACTTTGAATTGTTTCTTTCACATGCATATAAAAGCGAAGTCAAATGAATGTAATCATCAAAGTATGTAGCTGTACTCATGTGTGCAGTAAGCTTTAAATGCTACTCAAGTTAATGCACATTACTTGGTGTTGCAGTGCATTTTCATGAAAACATTCAGACGCATAATCATCAACTATAGTATAGCTGTTCTCTTTGTGTAATAAGCTTCAAATACTAAGGTAATACATATCATAGGGTTGCCGTGCATTTTGACGAATAATTGTGCTATGTGTTGTGTAAAAAGCTTTTTTTTTCCTGAACAATGAGGACCATTGCTCTTTCATTTAAGCAGGAAAGAAATAGAGTTCAGTTTAGGCTGCACTAAGCTAATCCAGGCTCCATATACCCTGAACCCATTCACCACTCTAGATCCGTAGATTTAACCTACGTTTTAAGTCACAGCATAAGTGACGATATCAGGCAACCGCATACCCTGAACCCATTCACCACTCCAGATCCGTACATTTCTTGGATCTGTAGCTCAACAAACACAAGCTACATACTTATGAGGTCAGCATCGCACGACATGTGAATGGAATGGACTAACCGAACATGGTAAAAAAGCAAGGACAAAAACAGTCACCGCATCTCACAAACAGTCACAGACAAACTAAACGAGTATCAACTATCAAGTGTTTCGCTGGGGCCAATGAAGAGGAACACAAGTACCTTTATGCTTCCGCCTCGGGAAGAAGAGGGCTGGAAAAACGGTGAGGAGAATCAGGAATGGGCGACCGGGGAGTACGGGGCGGCGAATGAAGCGAAGAAGAGTAGAATTGGGAATCCAGTAATGGTGGGTGTGACGAGAAGAGGATTAGGGTTGGGGATGGCTCTGGTTTTCTCTTCTTTTTTTTTGGTGGGGGGGGGGGGGAAAGTGGAGAGGGCT
>LAPY01000361.1:178016-188946 GCA_000970635.1 Eragrostis tef | reverse complement strand
TTGGGTGGGGGGCGGGGGGGGGGGGGCATCTGTCCATGACCATGTATCTCTAGAAGGGACCGTGCGCTCATAACTTTTATAGAGAGTAAACGCACACTTCCATTCATTGATCGGAATATCGACAGTCGTGAGCAGGAATATCGGCAGCGATGGATGCCATATGACTCGGTGGACAACTGAAAAACTGAACTAGACCTAGTCACACGTTTCTATACCTTTCACTAGTGGTCGGACCGGCCGATGTGTGATGCCACTTATGAAACCTCCTCACCGATCTAATGTGTATCTTTCGGATCTTCTCATTCACATTAACTGGTCGATGAGAGTAAGTCATCGAAATTTGTTTGTTGCCTTCTACCCCCCCCCCCCCCCCCCCCCCACACACACACAGAGATCACTGCCAATTTTGGTGGTATAATTTCAATAAAATTAAAGGACTCTTTATACAACTTTGCTTTTGGCACACATTTCTGTTAAAAAAAAAAGGTCTTTCTGCTCCTTTTCATCAGAAGCCAATTTCGGGTTCGGGTGGTACGTTTGATAGGACTTAGATCAGCTGCTCTCTGAGCCACACCATAAGGGTCAATAATCTCTAGCTACAAGCCTGCTTTTGGTAGTATCCAGCAAAATATACCACCCATCAACCTTAAATTTCTCTCTTTCGTGCATGGAACCAACCCTGATCAATATCATTAGAGAACACTGATAAAGTGGAAAGAAACCTCTTTCGCACATTATCAGTATCACCACCGAACCCACAATGATGGCAACATTTTGTGTGTGAGAAACTTCTAGGGAATAAAGCAATATATCATACAAACATGAGGGCTTCTTGAGGAAATCCTCAACTGTATTTATCCACAGACAACTGACCTCCAACTGCTCCCCCAAAGCAAAACGTCCTCACTTCACTGTCCGCTGTCCAGGCAAAGCCCAACCCCCCCCCCCCCCCCCCCCCCCCCCCCCCCCCGCCCCCCCCCCCGCCGCTGTCCCTGCCGTCGCCGAGCGCCACACCTCGCCTCGGCCGCCACCGCGCCTCCTCGTCGTCGTCGTCTTCCTCGTCATCGTCTTCTTCTTCCTCCGTGTCCGCCGCGTCGTCCTACTCCTTCTGCCCGTCGCCGTCGCCGGCCGCGTCCCCGCGCGCCAGCACCACCTCCGTCGTGCCCTTCTCGTGGGAACGCCACCCGGGCGTCCCTAAGAACTCGTTCCGCGACTGCCTCGCCGCGACGTCCTCCTCCGCCGGCGCGCCGCTCCCGCTTCCTCCGCCGCTTCGGCCGGCGCCTCGCCGGCGGCGCCGCCGCCGCGCCAACGCCAAGGCAAACGTCGCCGACGCATCCTCCGGCCCCGGAATGAGCAGCGACCCCTTCGTCGCAGCCTTCGCCGAGTGCACAAGGGACAGCGACGGCGACGATTACGGCGCGGATCACGGCGCCGCCCCGCCGGCCCGGATCGAGGGGTGGGGCTCGCCGGCGGCGGGCTCGTCGGCTTCCTCGACCTCTACGGGTGCAAGAGCAGCATGGCCGTCGCCGACGGCGCGTTCCTTGCTCGCCGGCCGGCCGTCGTGGCGCATGGCGCCCGGGCCTCGCGGAGATAGGTAACAGACGTGCCAATTATTTATATATATCAAATCTTACGAGAGGTGTGTACATACATATGAACTGAAAAAAGGATTGGATAATCCTCGGGTGCAAGATTTAGTTATTAATTAGCTGTTGTTTTGAGCACCTCGATCACCCGTATGCTCTGCCGTCGCCATTCTAGACCTCTGATCCGGTGACACAACATGCGCCGCTGCGTCGCTGGAGGCACATGCAGTGATCGTTGAAGCCAAGATACTACAAGACTACTTGTGTGTTATTTATCTGATTTTTCCTTTTTTTTTTATCTATGGCGAGTTGATTGAGTGATTCTCTAGCTAATCTAAGCTGTTGATGATCAATGATCAACTCGAACTACATGTAGTACTATTGTACAAGGATGGTTCAGTGTGCTACCGTGTCTCTGTCACTGATGTATGCATGGGAATGGCAGCTAATTACCAAGAGAGAGATATACTAGTGAAGCTTTGGGTCTGGTTTGTTGGCCATGTTTTATGAGATTGTTGCGGTACATGCCAAATTGTATATGCAATTTCTGGTGAGAGTGGGCAGAGACTGCTCTTTAAATTAAACTAGCACCAAACTTCATGACCAAGCTCACCACACAACCAAAATAATCAGCAGGAGAGCTGGCATTGTAGAAAAGAATGTAATAATGCTGTCCCTAGCTTCTTAGTGACTGCTTGCCACATTAAGATTTAGGTGCCACATGCGTGTCGCCCCATTACTCAGCAAATTGATGTGCACTGTAGTACTATAATGTTCCTCATCTCAGGGACTGTATACATCCTAATCATGCTCGTTTTGTTGGCCTGTTGCTGCTACTGTCCGGGCTGCATGATGATGGCTGGTCTTGCCTTGTTCCCCGGCCTTGTACGGGTGCACGCTCGTGACAGCTCCTCATTGGTATCTATCCTCGTTGAAAACTTTAAGAGGACGATCGCAAGTGGTCAAGGGACAGGTAGATTGGGGCCGTCCATGTGCTCAACGTCTCATTTTCACATGGTATACTGGAGGCCTGATTCAGCTTCTTTTTTTTTTAAGCCATTCAGCTTACTGTTGGAAGAGTAGCTTTCCTGATGCACACATTTCATATAACATCCAACCTTTTTCTACTTGCCGTTTAATGCATCGATACACTCAGGGCCGACCCGGATGTTTTTTAGACCCAAAGCTAGATCGAGTTGGAAGGCCCATGGTTGTCTCCTTGGACCTCGGTTTGCCTCAACTGAAATCGAGCTTACCATGGGCCACAGGCCTGTATAGGGACGAACAAACAACAAAAGCAAAATGAGCCCATAACCAAAATAACAGTTTGTGCCCACGACCCAAGCAAAATGTCAAACCCTCTAGGCCCTGCCAAAATCATGATTATAAGCTATAATACATGTGAAAGGGGTCTTGGCCTAGTGGTTAAGGCATCCGAGTAACACCTTTCAGGTCCTAGGTTCGACTCCTGGTGGGAGCGAATTTTCTAGGATTTACCGGCGTTATGCGTTAAGTGGTAAGCGGCGTTCCCGTCGACAACAAGGCGCCTTTGGTGACTTCGGGAATCTCTATATGTGCCAGGTGCTCAGTCCTTCAGAGGTGCTCATAGGGGTAAGATTTGCATACGTGTGTTCATAGGGGTGAGAGTCCGTGCGTGTTGTTGTGGGTGTCTGCGTTGTACTGTGTAATTCTAAAAAAAAGCTATAATACATTTTTGATAATTAGAATTTAAAATTATATAAATCTTTTCACTATAAGTTAATGAAAAAATTCATGGAAAAAATGGTGTTTACTGAGAGACAAAAAGGACAGACCACTCAAAAACCTCTTATCTTTCTTTATTTTTTCTTCACATAATTAAATTACATTTGTTATATTTTTCATATCTTACCAATCCACAATTGTGCTCAATGAACTTAAAATTATACAAAACAATTTGCTGTGTTGGCACTGTTTGCTCACCTAAAGAAGGGCATCAAACCTTCAATAGCTCCAAATAATAAAAAGTAGCGTTCAATAGCTCCAACTCTTTTGAATTAACGTTATTTGAAGTTATCTTGCGACTCAAAACTTGATTTCTCTTTCACATTGTTTTGAGCAAATTTTCTCTTTCACTACACTCTCTCTGTTTCAAAATTAGTGTCGTTTTAGCTTTAGTTAAAGTGAAACATCTTTGTCCCCGTCAATTTATAAAATTTGCTGAAGTACAGGAGAGCTTCCCCGCAAGCTCAACTCCTCTGATGTGAAGAAAATTTGAATTGGGTTCTTTTATATTAATCTAAATCAAACTCTCTTTGGGTAGTGCCAATTTTTTTGTTTATGTAGTATGAAATGTATACATAGGTCTCCTATTGTCAGAGTATTAATTAGATCATGTATTTCATAATGTCACATTGTATTTATGATTTCTACTATCTGTGTATGGTCTTCATAGGGTTTATACCAATCAATTTACTGCAGCAAATTATCAAGCATGAAAATATATCCATTGATACTTTAATTTGCAAAACACCTGCGATAATAAGACACACAATTAGGTGAAACTGGTACTCCCTCCATCCAGAAATTTAGCGTCCATTGAGTTTTGTCCTAAGTCAAAACTTTTGAACTTTGACAAATAATATATAAAAATATATATCATTTCAAACTAAAAGAGTTACATATTATGATAGTTCATTTCATGATGAATCTAGTAACCTCATTTTTGTGTTATCAATATTTATGATTTTTCCGTAATTGATGGTCAAAGTTCGAAAAGTTTGACTTAGGACAAAACTCAATGGACACTATTTCTGGACGGAGGAAGTATAACACAGTTAACTAAAAGGATAGCTAGACATGCTCCTCACATCACCAACCTGCTTGTACTTCCCACTTCCGTTATGCGTTAAGTGGTAAGCGGCGTTCCCGTCGACAACAAGGCGCCTTTGGTGACTTCGGGAATCTCTATATGTGCCAGGTGCTCAGTCCTTCAGAGGTGCTCATAGGGGTAAGATTTGCATACGTGTGTTCATAGGGGTGAGAGTCCGTGCGTGTTGTTGTGGGTGTCTGCGTTGTACTGTGTAATTCTAAAAAAAAGCTATAATACATTTTTGATAATTAGAATTTAAAATTATATAAATCTTTTCACTATAAGTTAATGAAAAAATTCATGGAAAAAATGGTAATTATTTTTTAATATAATCTGTTTATTGATAGTTTGAAAAAACACCTTTTCTGGAAAAAGTCAAAAACCTCTTATCTTTCTTTATTTTTTCTTCACATAATTAAATTACATTTGTTATATTTTTCATATCTTACCAATCCACAATTGTGCTCAATGAACTTAAAATTATACAAAACAATTTGCTGTGTTGGCACTGTTTGCTCACCTAAAGAAGGGCATCAAACCTTCAATAGCTCCAAATAATAAAAAGTAGCGTTCAATAGCTCCAACTCTTTTGAATTAACGTTATTTGAAGTTATCTTGCGACTCAAAACTTGATTTCTCTTTCACATTGTTTTGAGCAAATTTTCTCTTTCACTACACTCTCTCTGTTTCAAAATTAGTGTCGTTTTAGCTTTAGTTAAAGTGAAACATCTTTGTCCCCGTCAATTTATAAAATTTGCTGAAGTACAGGAGAGCTTCCCCGCAAGCTCAACTCCTCTGATGTGAAGAAAATTTGAATTGGGTTCTTTTATATTAATCTAAATCAAACTCTCTTTGGGTAGTGCCAATTTTTTTGTTTATGTAGTATGAAATGTATACATAGGTCTCCTATTGTCAGAGTATTAATTAGATCATGTATTTCATAATGTCACATTGTATTTATGATTTCTACTATCTGTGTATGGTCTTCATAGGGTTTATACCAATCAATTTACTGCAGCAAATTATCAAGCATGAAAATATATCCATTGATACTTTAATTTGCAAAACACCTGCGATAATAAGACACACAATTAGGTGAAACTGGTACTCCCTCCATCCAGAAATTTAGCGTCCATTGAGTTTTGTCCTAAGTCAAAACTTTTGAACTTTGACAAATAATATATAAAAATATATATCATTTCAAACTAAAAGAGTTACATATTATGATAGTTCATTTCATGATGAATCTAGTAACCTCATTTTTGTGTTATCAATATTTATGATTTTTCCGTAATTGATGGTCAAAGTTCGAAAAGTTTGACTTAGGACAAAACTCAATGGACACTATTTCTGGACGGAGGAAGTATAACACAGTTAACTAAAAGGATAGCTAGACATGCTCCTCACATCACCAACCTGCTTGTACTTCCCACTTCTCATTTCTCCATGCCTAGGATACTTTTATCTTTTAAGAAATTGGAATATATTTTAACATTCTAGCCTCTGCATCGACTGATGCATGTAGTTGTTCATTATTACAAAACTTGACTCCAAAGACTCGACAACAAATTTCGAACTAAACACAAAAAACACTCCACTTGACTCCCACTTGCCTAGTATACTTAATTAACCTGGTTTGTGTTTGCACTTGTCATTTCTCAAATTCATATTTGTTCAGATTGCAACTACCCTTAGCCAGGTCTATACGTACCCACTTCCAACATTAGACGTGCCAACTCCCACCAACGTACCACAGTTGACATTGTATTTGGTATCCGAAATTAGCGCTGGTGACCGAAGAAAATACAATAAAATACCCATCATGCATGTTGAGACCTGTCAGAAAACTCTATCACAAAACTATATCAAAAGATTCTCCTGTTAGTTCGGTAGCTTCTTTTATCAAGTCAAAGTCATCCGAGAGGCATCCGAATTCCTCTTATCGTTATGATACATGCTAGTACGTTAGTACCTCCCCTCTCGACAGTTACGTCCTCATTTTCTACTTTCCACGACGAAGTCATATGTCACCCCCTCCCCCACAAAAATCCAATATCTCGAACACGCGTCACTGTTTGCTCGTCAGCCTCTCATCTTTACCCTTAATTTACGGTCACACACAACAGCTACGCTTCTACATATATGCGAATGCGCGCGCCCTGCCCATCCATGCCACTTTGACACACCACTACATTACTCCAACAGGGCACACACAGGCAAGCGCTGCGCGACTAGCCATGGCCAAGACTTTGCAAATCCTCTCCCTTGTCCTCCTGCTCGCCGGCGTCTTCTCGCCGGCGGCCAACGCCAAGGAGACGCACATAAAGGTTTTCTGGCACGACGTGGTGAGCGGGCCGAACCCGACGTCGGTGCGGGTGGCGGAGGCGGCCATCACCAACAGCTCCAAGACTTTATTCGGCTTGGAGGTGGTGATCGACGACCCGCTCACGGAGGGCCCCGACCTGAACGCCTCCAAGCCCGTGGGCCGCGCGCAGGGCTCCTACGTCTCCGCCGGCAAGGACACGCCGTTGGTGATAATGAACATGGTCTTCGTGTTCCAGGGCGGCAAGTACAACGGCAGCACCGTCGCCATCTTTGGCCGGAACGAGGTGCTCAACGCCGTCCGGGAGATGCCCATCGTCGGCGGCACCGGCGTGTTCAGGTTGGCTCGGGGGTACGTGGAGGCCAGGACGCACACGTTGAATGCCAAGACCGGCGACGCCACCGTCCAGTACGACCTCTTCATCACGCACTGATATGCATGCATGATCGGTCCTCATTTGATATATATTGAGCTGCATTGTAATCCTTTTCTTTCTTTCTTTCTTTTTTCTTTTTTTTCTCTTTTTTTTTTTGCGAGGAGAGCTGCATTGTAATCCAATGGAATAAATGTCTGGGTTTCAAGCTAGTGTAACAAGTTGTATCTGCAGTTGCCTTGATAATATTGGTTGTGTGCTGGAACTGGAATAATGAATTTCGTGTGTCTCCTGAGTCCTGACGGGCCAGCTAAAATCAGGGATTTCCGGCGATGAGGATCGAGCTCCACATTTACGAATGATTTTTATTACCCAACCGGAGCAACTTCCTCGCACCTCACCGAAGAATAAACGTTTACAATTACGTTTGTAGCTGTGGAACAGTCAAACATGATTGGAACTGACTGGGGGTTAAAGCATGATCGAGAGCTTTGGGTGGTTGGTGACGGATCTTCAGTTACCGGTCAAACTGATCAAGTCATTGCGTTTGCGCGTTACATATATATTCTAAAGCAAAGTCACATCTTAGTTTGTTGGGGAATGAAACTTATTGAGAGATAATATGAATAGGTTATATGGTTCAAACTAGCTTAGTCACGTTCAAACTTTGATATAAATGTAAAATGTTTAACATTAATTAGGTATATGCCAATTGGTATCGTCCAATCAAGCACGCTTTTGTCAGTTTTGCATCAGTATCGAAGCTGATAAGGTCTTTACTGTTGAGGCTTCTGATAAGTTGTTGCTTTTCCACTTGACAATCATAAAAAAAATAGCATGTCATCCAAACAGAGCATAGAAACTAAAAACATTTTCATTACCTGTCCTGATTTTTCAGCAACCAATGGTGCGCAGGGGGGCACCGGCCCCAAGACACTTTGTCAGACGGTCTACTTTTTTTGTGTGCCGTAGTTAGCTCACCTGTGCTTCTGGGGGCTAGAATGTGCAGAATGGGATTACCATTGGAAAACTTGTACAGTTAGAACTCATGGGTTATAGCTACACAAGATCATCGACATCCTTCCCCAACCAAGCCCCAAAAATGTTTACGCTAATCAAAATTTCCTGGTATATATGACATTCTCAAATCCCCATGGTCGGTAAGAGTTGTCATTGCATAGAAAAAAAAAGTCAATTTTGCTTCCATAAACAATTCCTTATTCACTTAACCCAATAAACAAATTATTGGCTTGGTTTACTTCCCCAACCAATTCAAGTTAGGGCAATATATATTGTATAAACAATCACCATGTAAAATTTCAACTTCAAAATTAACTTGTTTACTGAGAGACAAAAAGGACAGACCACAATAGGGTTAGATTTTACCATTTTCTATGGATATTGGTCTACGAATTGTTGTACTTGATGGCTATCAAGAAGGTTCAATGAGAGGCAGCACTTGTGATCCATACGGTTGATGTCACCACAGCACATTATAGGTGGAGCCTCCATCTTCTTCTTCCCCTACATTGACATGGAGCCCTAGAGGGTCGGGGGGCTCGAGCCTCCCACCCACCATTATAAGGTAAATTTTTTTTAGATAAAGGAAGCTTTTATTTCGAGGTGAAATAATGTTCCGACCTCTGCATAACGAGGTACATTTAGCCTTTACATGTCAAACACCAAGGTGAGCTGATACAAAACAGCCTGTAAACACCTAAAAACAAAGAAAACTCTAACATCAAGCTCAACCCCTCTAACATCCTATGGTGTCGAATAATCCTTGTTGTTGCATCCCTATCTTCATTCTTCGAAGAAATCTGAAAGACAACTCTTCTCTGAAAGAAAATACTTTCGCTGCTTAAACAACGCTTGAGCATACCTCCGAACTCCGTCAGGCAAGGTCGTGCGGAGGTGTAGCACCTCCCCGCGCACATGCGCGATACTTTCGTTGCACATTTTATCATCATGCACAAAGATGTCTGTCGAATCATGCGAAGATGAATCATCTCCCCGCGCACCACGCGACGCTTTCGCTGCACCATTTGCTGACATTGAATGACTTCCTTGCCGATGAATTAAATCCTTGTCTAAAATCTGTACAGCGGAGTCGATCACCTTGACATAATGGCAATGGATTAGCCAAACTAGCAGATCACCATGACCATGGCGTTATTAGCCTCTCTCGAACAAAGCAAGATTTAGCCACCACAGAACATCGTCACTGCAAGCTTCACCAAACCTTCTTCCTCTATGTCATCATCTCGATCACCAAATTGATACAAGGGGTAAGAGCTGATGTGAGTCACTTTGAGATTGGAGAAATCAAACAGCATAGTCATCTTCTCTGCGGCCAGGTGAGACCTCCTGCGAACTCAATCCCATGATGGCCATGAGACCATGCAAACAACGATGCATGTGATCTGTATCACAAACTTCAGCCACACACATCTTCGGCTCCAACGTCTTGCCGCAAAACGAATCGGCCTTGGCCGCGTGTTCGACCTGTCGGGCAGCACCCGGCCAGCCCAAGCATTGCCGCACAAGACCTGCTCGACGGCGCATGACCAGCACGCGCATGCGCCCGCAGGCATAGGTTCTCCGCACGCCGGCGTCGCTGCACGGCCGCCGTGATGCGTCCTGGCAACCGTCGTCCTGACGAAATTTAGATCTCGACGCCGCCCAGATCGTGTCTCCGCCGTGATGCGCATGGCCAAGTGAGGCCCCGCCGCCGCCATCCTTGCCGCTGCCTGGGTTGTTCCGGCGTTAAGCTCCAGCGGCGGGAAATGAAAATTCATGGTTTACTAAACAAGGTCAGCAAAAGCCCTTGCTCTTAGGTGACATGGGAAAACCATCTTCTACAGATTAGATATGAGAAATGTCAGAAGTAGTACAATATAATTATAAAAGTGAAAAGAACATGAAAACTCTAATGGTTAAAGAACTCCAATAGCATATCAGGTTCTCGGCTCGACTCCTCGTGGGAGCGATTTTTTTAGGATTTAACGACGTGCTTTTAGTGGTAGACGGCGTTCCCCTCGAGACGACAGTGATGACTTCATCAATCACGAGGATGCTCATAGGAATAGGGTTTGCGTATGTGTGTTTGTAGATGTGAGTTGTGCTGTGTAATAAAAAAAAGGAAACACTAGTTGAAAAACAAAAAAAAAATACTATTTACAAGTTCTCACAGTAATAAAATAGAGAAGCACTAGAAGTCTGTCACCTCACCTGTGCACACGGGTCTCTCTATTAGCGAACTATTGGCTCTTGTCATCTCTTCTCTCCAACTAATGAATTGTCTTGGTGTCGTCATTGCAGTCTTATTTCGCACCCGAAAATTACGAATCCCGCGCTCCTGCGATCCAATCCCGCTCGCCTGTGACCTGTCCGCTCGAAACTGCGATCTGAAAATCACGCCCACCACTTCGCCAACTCCCCCGCGGCCTCTCCCGGCCCCCAGCGCTTCTTCCTCGGCGCAACGCCCCTGCTCGTCCGCGCCATCAATCTCCCGCCGCCTCCGCGCGAATCGGGTAAACACTGCAAACAAGGTCGCTGATGCGTGCCGCGTCGCCTACCTAGGAAGGCTGCTGCCTAAACCGCCATCTTGATCTTCCACACCGAGCCCAGCCCGCCTCCATCCTGCCAACCATTTTGATTGAGGAGCCGCATCGCCACCATCACGCCGCGCCGAGGAGTCGAGGAACCACGCCGCACGACCCCCGCCGCCTAGGATTCATGTGAGTCGTGAATCTCGTGATGGTGGCCTGGGCGACGCTGCCCCCGATGAGTAACGG
>LAPY01000361.1:160191-172405 GCA_000970635.1 Eragrostis tef | reverse complement strand
GCATGTCCTTGACCTGACAGTGAGACAATGATAAAAGATGGATTGACCACTCCCCATAATGACTGTATGTCTATTGATCACTTCCAAATGTTCCATAGATATACAGGAAAATGGTTACATTGTGCTGCTGTCCAATCAGTGTTTGAAGGTTATTGTTAATAAAATCCATTAATCTTTTTGCCTCACAATCTTTGTGCAACATTCAGTTAGATGCTGTAATTGCATTGAAATTAGTAACTGCATTTCTGTGACCATGAAGATGTCATAAAAACTGGTGCAATTGGATCAATTGCCATATCATTTGTGAGACAAGCATTATTCCTTGTGCTGATTAAAACTGGTAAACCATCAAATGCTCACATTGTACTGGAGATATATGTGTAAAAACTACTTGTTGAATTTGATTTGATAGCTTAGGTCAACTTTGATTCAATCTCTAAGCTCTTCACCTAATGGCGATTTAGAATAGTTATCTCATTTTTCGACATATTTAATGCATGGTTACAAAGATGAGTAAATATGCAAGGCCACGGCCTTAAACGTAATGATGTTCCAGGGCCTTTAAGCTTTTATATTGCTTTACTGAATGACACTGACACAGGAGAGTTCAAGATTAATGTTGAATGCAACCATGCTACACTATCTGGTCACATGTATTTTTTTTGTTGCTTGCCAAAGTTCAACTGTATAATTTCTTAAATTTATGATATTGTAACTGGGTCTAAAACTTCCAGCTGCCATCATGAGCTTGAGACTGCTCGGATTAATGGTTGATTAAAAACCCCCTTCTGTTTTTCTTTGGAGCTGTAGGGGGCAGATCGATCAGCTTATTGATTTTTCCTAAAACCAGTGGACCAGAAGCCTTTCAAATCTGGTCACGAGTTTTCCACGGAAAACTATAAAGGTGTGACTCAAATGTTTTTTTATTCTATTTTTTATTTATTCTTCAATTCACATTGCTCTGTTGTCTGAGCATATCTGCAGAGATATGAATCGAATGATTCATTACTGCCGCCTTTTGTGTTTAATTCCATCCTTCAAGCTTATATTTCAATGTATTTGTTGGAGGCTTGGAGCCAACTTCTGTTTGAATTGGTATTGCACTGAGAGCTCACTTTTGGTTCATGGAGAAGCTGGGAGTTGACAGGCTCTTCGATAGGGATATTGCTCCAGATGGCAAAACTTTCAAAGTTGTGTTTGGTATGGGAGTGAAGGCAAGAAACAGGAAGTCGAAAACTTATAAATTCAAGATTCCAAGTTATAGAAGGTTCTATGCTTTGTATTCTTCTTCTGCCTTGATTTCGAAATACTCGAAAGTGTGTTATCATCGCTGAGTGACGAATAGAAATTGTTCATCACCTATTGATCCTGTCCTACTGCTTTACTACTCTTTATGTGATACGTTGAGCTCTCGATATACATTAGAGTCTAAAAGTTTGTCTGACATGGTAATATCTTGTTCTTAAAAGTAATGTATTTGCATGAGGCTTCATAAAGCATGCAACCCCGTAGCAACGCACGGGCACTCACCTAGTAATAAGTGATGAAAGAGGAGGGTGCAATGGAGTTGCCTTCTAGAACATTCAATCCGCCTTCTCTCCATTAATAAGGAGACTTAGTTATGCTGGCGGGAACGCTCTCTCCCACCTCTGGTCTTATGGGATGATGCATAATTTGGTAAAGAGGACGAGGTAAAGGAATAGATCTTAGCGTAGTGGAGAGGAGATTAGTAGCAGATTCAAGATGGAGGAGGCCGGTAGCTACTAAGGGTGAGGCAAATGATGATACCCAAAAGACCTGAGGGTGAAAATGGCCATTGAGGAGGAGGCATATGTGCAGTATCGATGCCAGTAGATAGATGAGCCAATCTATTTATTTACTAATGAGTGAATTGTAGAAAACTACAATTATTTGTGTCAAGATTTTAGAAAGTTACAACTTTTGTAGCCTATTTTAGAGAACTACAACTGTTTTGATCATGCGTTTCAGAAAACTACAGCTTTTGCTTCTAGCCTCAAAGGAACTACAACAACTTTGTAGCTTAATTCAGCTTTTGGAATATCGTGTGATATACCATCTACGATATACGGAACTGCTAATCTACGTTTCCTTCCTTCTAAAACGCATGTGAAACCAGATGCGGCACACACGTAGATTTTGGAATATAAATCTATTAAGAAAACGTGTTTTTCATACTCTCCCGGTGTCAAAAAAACATGTACTGAGTCTGTTCAGGAGAGTTTCACAAAACTTGTCGTTGGGCGATTTTTTAGCAACACGGGACAAGTTTACCCTGCAATACATCCGTGGAACAAAAATACAGGGGTAGGAGTCAAACTCTCGAGCTCACAGTTTAATGCCGGCGCCGGGCACCAGTTGGACACAGAGCTATTGTTGAATGGGAGGGACCTCCGAAGCTATTTAATAAGGACATAGAGGGAAAATTGATCCTATTTAATCACTCATTGGTATTATAAATCATGTCCAAAATGATATGTTTTTTGACATCGGAGAGAGTATGTCCTAGAAAGATGGACTAGTGCACGGCTAATCCAAGTGGGAGATTTTGGTGCTAATTCTGATTTAGTAGCTTTTGGATCCGGAAGCAGCATTTCAAGTTGTACCAAACTCTTATAGTTCTGATATTTCTTTTGTTTGTAATTTACAATACATGCTGTTTGGACTATTGGACATATACAGTATGTATTGGAGGTACCAAGTTCTTTTTTTTGAGAGAGAGAGACTGCCAAGTTCTTGTGTGCCGTGCTGCTGAGTCGCATGTTTTTTTTTTTTTGTTTTTTTAGAACAGAGTTGAACGGACCAGCCCGCAATGGGTGGAACCGACCAGGCCAACGTGGTTGACAAACCGACAGGCCGGCACTATCAAGTCCAAAGGGATTTTTTAATAATAATCGTAATTTTAAATTATTTTTTATTAATAACCAGACGTTTTGAAAATTTGCAAACCTAACCTCCCAGTCACCACCCATCGGGCGATTAGAGCTTATCGCCCATTAGAGGAGCGATTAGGTTCTGTCAACAGGGCGACAAGAGAGACACGTTGTTCAGGGGCCCACCACGGATGCCACAGAGGCTAGTCGGGCGTGATCCCTTTATCAACACTGCTTCCTCTCACACGTGTGTAGGATCCACAGTCAACCTTATCTCTTCCGTTTCCGTTTACTCATCCTCCAGGGCAACTACGGTCTTGGCCTGGGAGCTCAGATTTAGTTCGAAATGACTAACTGCTTAGATTGCTCAATGTTGGTCTGAGCGAAGGGAGGATTGAGGTATGGATTGATTGATTTTCTGGAAGTAGTTGGATCGATCCCTTTGCCTTTTTCTTCTTCTTTTTTCTCTAGCTGAAGCATCCACGCACCAAGCAGAAAGTACAGAGTTACCCATAGCAGAGTTATTCGGATTGATTACTCGCGAGGCCATGGGCTCGATTAACCAGTTGCGAGGCCATGGGCTCGCTTAACCAGCCCCAGCAGCACGGCCCAGGCCCAGCCAGACAGCTTCTCAAACAAATGGTTTGGCCTCGTTTTGTTTTCGCAAACACCTGCTTCCTAGTAACAAACTAACAATTTCGATGAGGACGTGTCTCCTCAAAAAAAAAAAAATCAAATTTTTATATCCATCATCTTGGGACCAAGTTAGGCTAGAAATTACCATACTAATCATAAAAAAAGGGCGAAATTGCTCCTGTACCACTAAAATCGAAAGGGTTTGCCCCTGTACCATTATTTTTTGTTGGATTTCTCTCTTAGCACTGGATTCGTACAAATATTCTCCGTCTGGCACTGCGTCGTTGGATCTAGAATCAATGAATCAGCATAGGCACCAAACCATCCATCTGTTAACCATTCTCCATCGCCGTTAGCAACTGGATCTTCTCCTCCGGCGAGCATGGCCGACAACAGCAACGACGACATCATACCTGCCTTGTTCCACAGTGCAAGTTTATGCCTTGTGGCCTCTAACACTGACAGCCAAACTAGCCCTCGTCGCCTTGGCCGTGGAGCCTGGCCCTGTAACCCGAGAGGACGGAGCAACCAAAGCAAGGTTGAGGGCTGGGGCCTGGAGCAGCAGCGCATCGATCTCTAGATCTTGTCGATTGAGAGAGTAGCGCCGATCCACCGCCCATGTGAAGTTTCGGCAAATCCACTATTACGCAAAGCTGCAGCAATCCACCATGTCGATCAATCTCGATGAAGAAGGGGGCAAAAATCCACATGCAAACTCGCCGCCGTCAGTAACTGCCATGCAATCTCAAGCAGTCGATTGCCCTTCCACCTCTCAAATCGATCGGTATCTTGATCCTACAACAGGAATCATGCGCCTGGCAGAGGGGAGGCAAAAGCTCTAGGGAAGAGAGCTATCGGTTGCCCTTGCGGAGGAGGAAGAGAACGAGAGAAGACGGAGTGGTAGACGGAGCAATGACCGTGCACAATTAAGTGCTATTTTGGAATTCGGAAGAAAAATAATGCTACCTGGGCAAAACGGTTCAGTTTGAGTGCTAGGAGAGCAATTTCGCCAAAAAAAAGAGAAAATTTCCCATTAGTCATACGAAAGATTTAGCCCAAATCCGACAATGCTGTTAGAAAATGTTTGCCTAAAACAGCATACAGTTTTTAAACTAATTGTACCACCCTTAGAAAAAAAATTAGTTTAAAATACGCCTATACATATTTATGAATTATCACTACAAACATTGTAAAATGAATTGACCCAAGATATTAACCATATACATGCTTCTATTATATGCCACAAGCAGAGATCGATACACGCTGCACGCACAAGACGCCATGCTTACCTCCGTAATGACGTGCGTATTAACTAACGCGTGCGTTCGTTGGTGTGTTCGAGTGGCGGTAATAGTAGTCAGGCCACCCCACTAATTAGTATAGACCGATGATTTTTCTGTCAGCTTCACGCGCGTGCCACAGACCTCAGTTGAACAAGAAATATACACCTTACACTGCTCAGTGTCTACCTGCTGGGAGTGTAGGGCCAGCAATGTGGCCTCAGTGCCTGCCTGCTGGGAGTGCATGTAGGGCCAGCAATGTGGCCGGCACCATTTACTGACGAAGAAAAACATACCGCCGGCCTGTTGACTCAGTAGGACTAGAGTGGTAGGACTTGGCTGGTCGCCACCAAACCAAGCAACCAACTGCACCTCCATCAACCCATTCAGATTTCGTGGGCCCCATGAGTCACCTCTGTTCTTTGTTACTGCCCCGACATATGCATTGCACTTGCACACATGCTAGTACAAGAAAAACAAATTAAGTCGGAGTGCATCATTCCTCTCTGGCTGGTTAACACATTGCACGACCTAGTTGAACGTGTGCAATCCTTAACCCTGCTCACATGACATGGCTCTTGGTCTTGATTTGAAGAAACTAATTAAACCATTTTCAGCTAATTAAAAATTTTCAGATATTCCATATGGAAACTTGTGGAATTTTTCACCTGGCTTCAATGTTGAATTTGCTAGTTCCGTAGTACGGATTGTGCACTTTAATCGGCAGCAAAAATAAGATTTGAGTTAGTTGTTTCAACTGGCCAGTTGAAACCCAGAACTCCAAGCTAGTTGTTGTCGCAGCTCTCTCTCTCTCTCTCTCTCTCTCTCTCTCAAGCAATTAGCCCTTCTAAGATAAGTTGTTTTTTTTTCGAAATTAGCCTATTTTGTGTTCAACTCTTATCCTGTGTAACCGGCGATGCATAGATTCAGTGAAGACGATGCTAAACAAAAAGGGTTAAATTATCAAGGAGCAGGAGGTCATTCTTTAGTCTTAAGCGTTGACGCGTCTGGCTCGGGCCGGCACCTTCTAGATGCACGCGGCTGGTACCTGCTGCTTCAGCCTTGTCCGAACGGCAAGAGATCGGGCTAGCGTCAGTCCGTCACCATGTGAATTCGTCTGCTTTCCACGAAGATGGCATCTCTCGTTCCCGCACCCTCCGAAGATGGATCTGACCAAACACTTCCTCCCAAAGCAAACCACCCCGTCCTGCACGCCATGCGCGCAAATAATTCTCTCTTTGCTCACTTCTTCCAAACGCTCCTCCATCTCGCGCCGGACGAGCAAAGCACACGCATAAATACACGCGCAGCTGGGCGCCGAACGCCATTGCATTGCCTTGCCACACCACCACAATTACGAGCTAGTTAGCAGCATACCATGGCTTCTTCTTCCCCCGCGCTCCTTGTTCGCCGCCGCCTCGCCGTGGGCCGCCGCCGGCGAGAAGCAGACGCACATCAAGCTGTACTGGCACGACGTGGTGAGCGGGCCGAGCCCGACGGCGGTGCAGGTGGCCCACGCCGCCGTGACCAAGACCTCCAAGACATCCTTCGGCGTCGTGGTGGTGATCGACGACCCGCTGACGGAGGGCCCCGACCTCAACGCCTCCAAGCCCGTGGGCCGCGCGCAGGGCACCTACATCTCCGCCGGCAAGGACACGGTGGCGCTGATGATGAACATGAACTTCCAGCTCCGCCGCCATCTTTGGCCGCAACGAGGTGTTCTCCGCCGTCCGGGAGATGGCCGTCGTCGGCGGCACCGGCGTGTTCCGGTGGGCGCGGGGGTACGCGCAGGCCAGGACGCACACCTTCGACCTCAAGACAGGTGACGCCACCGTCGAGTACAACATCTACATCAAGCACTGATCGATGATCACTGGTCAGATCGGCGTACCAAACGTGTATTACTAGTCGTTTACCTTACTCCACGGGAGAATGTTTGGGGGGTTTTGGTGAAAAAAGTAAGAGTGAAAAAGAGATCGATGGAGGGAGGGATTCGAGAGATTAGTTGTTGTAACTGCTGCTGACCTGATTGATTTGTGACTCTGGGATTGGAAAAATGAATAAAGTGGGAGTGGCACGATCTAGTAACCGCTTTTGGTTGTTGGAGTGCTGCTGTCGATCTTCTGTGTTTTCCAGTCATCTCATCTGCTGGTAGTAGTAGGGAATTCGTACGTGCTAGTACTATACCAGGGGCCAGCGCCAACCACCACACCTCAAAATCAAGCTGTTACGGTTGGAGACGACTGCTGCTGGTTTGACACGACTAAACATGACCAGCAACGGTGGCGAAATGACAAACCCTGTCGTCGATATATGATGTGGCGTACCCTACTGTAATTATGCCATAGTATTGAATTTTCATCGATGATAACAAAGCAAATCTATGATTGAAGAACGGTCGATTGGTTAGGTAGCAGTACGTTTCCAAGGCACATTGAAAAATGAAGTCGAGCACACTCTGGTGTCGCTGAAAATGGTGATTCGGTAACCGTTTCTACACAATAAACTGAGAATAAAGTACAATGTAGAGTTCGTGTCAGGACTCGGGAGTAAAGAGAGTGATTCCGAATCAAAGGCAAAAAGACAGCAAACACAGAATACAATTCCCACGATGATGAGAAGAGCGCAACAGAACGGTAATGTTCTGTTCTTGCTCTTGCTTCACTTGTAGGGTAAGATCGATGGCCTACCACTATTGCCCTATCCCCACGCATAGCATCGTGAGTAGACCAAATCTCGAAAATTGCCAAGACGGGCAAATTTGGTTGGTTGCCAAACATTACCAAGCTAAACGTTATTCGTGCTAAAGTTTCTTAGGCGATCCTCTTTTGCCCCACATGTCAGACTCATTCTTACGAAAACTCTAGCGAACAAAATGTGCATCCGCAGCTCGGTCAACATACGGGTCAATATATTTGATCTTCATGAGTTGTTTCATAAATGTTGATCTTCCAGTTTCAGCATCATTGATTTTTAGAAACTGTACCTGCTGCCAAAATAATTTTCTATTGGACTTTTCAGATTCCACATTCCAACTGTCATGCACAACGAAAAGGGACATCCATCCATCTCAAGAAAAGAAGGGGACGTATATAGCCAGTAGGCGACAAAACGAAGACCTGGGATACACTCTCAAGTCATGTTCTTAACCACGTTCTAACTTCACTTTTTTTGATAAATCAAGGAACCACATTCTTACTAAATCGCACAAGAACCTATGGAAAACAGACCAAGATAAACTCTGATGTATATGTAGTTCATCTTCCAGTCAAGTCAAGGAATATGCCAGCCAGTACAGGCTCGCCTGACAATTAAGTTTGGATTGTTTTGAACGTGAAATTGCAACAGTGTAATTGCATGCACCTAGCGGTTAGAATATCTCGAGTCCCTGAAGCTAACTTTTTACACAATGAATGGTAATAAAATAAATCGATGCCATATCAACATAGAGATGTCACTGTGATCTTAATGCAATCAATCCCCTTTGCCAGAAGAGGCATGTCCAACAGAAGGGACAATGCTATGTGTAGGACAGACAGCACTTGGGTTCTTCCTGAACAGAAAAACAGAAATGATATTCATAAGTAAATAAATAAATAAATAAGAGATTAACATGCAGTTGGGTTCTTCCTACACAAAATGAGTATAAAAATATATGCTTGTGCAGTGATATTGCCATTTGCAGCATGCTACTACCTCAACGGTTTGACTTCAGCAGATCTTTCAGCTCATCAGCAATCGCCCGATAGCAAAACTTGTATTGTTGCTGAAAAAGCAGAATATATGTCATTAGGATATCCCTTTAGTCCATACACATAAAAATGTGCTGCATCATTGATGCATTGAGATTAGTATAAATAAGAAAACTAATTGTATCCGATGTAATGATAGACCGGAGCTGACAATTGGAAATACAAAACTTAATTGTCAGGTGCTACATGCACGTTTTTGTTACAGTTACCAACTAATCAGCAGCATTGCATTAACAGAAGTTCAGAAAAATAATTATGTTGCACTCCGCAGTTATAGAATTTATCAAGCAATCAAAGAGATGGCACGAAATTACAAATGTATCATGTAATGCGCCTTCTCTCAATTTCATACTGTCAACTACTTCATAGCACAAACATCTACCCCTAAAACTATGTGTATAATAATGATAAATATATGTCAAAACTACATCACATACATACTTCTACATTGGAACTTGTAAAAAATAATTTGTACCATGACAAAAGAAATCTCTTAAAAATTTTAGCCCCTATTTAGTAATGTGAGGGAAGCACTAGTCTGATGTGCTCAAATTATGCTAGACTTGGGTGTATCCCTTTAGGTGAATCAGATAATATTAGCTAAACAAGAAAAGGCAGACCGTACCTCAGTTTGGACCATTCCAGTTCGTTGAGATCTGAAATTTTTTACAGTCTCAACAAGCTTATAAGAGCTTTTGTCACCAAGAAGAATCCTCTCAATTGTAGTATGGATGGTAATGTAAGTACCGGTCCTTCCAATGCCTGCACTGCACGAAGATACAAAAACAGTGTTAATATAACAAAAGGCATGCACAGGGAGACATCAAGTTGAAGCAAACCTGCAATGTGTAACTATAGGATGTTCTCTTGGAATGTGATGCACTCGTTTCCAGATTTGTCTTACAGCAACAGTATTGGTTGGCACTCCATGGTCAGGCCAATCAGGATATTCAATATGTAGTACAGAGTGAGCCTTGCCTGACTACATTATCAAATTCAGCGATCAGCAAAGCTTCAATCATAAAATGCTTGTATATGCACATGGATAATGAGCAACTCAGTTTCTGTTCATTTGAACATTGTACAGAAACAATAAATTATGACCACATCCATTTTGTTGAAGTGACATACTTGAGACATTCATTATAACCTTAGTAAATACTTAAATCCCGATGCATCGTAATATAAATATCCGGGATTCTTACCAACACCTAAATTATTATTCTAAGTTGTTTCAACAAAACTCCGAATTCCTAAATAATAAGAAACAATGCCCACATGTGACTTAGGATATTTAGGACAACAAAATTTAACATGATCATATTCTCAAGAAGCAAAATATGGCACATTCAGTTTTAACAAATATACCGAGAGAACTAAAACTGACAGTACAAAGTTATATACATAGAAGTAACAATTGTCCATATATGCATTTTTTTAACAAAAATGGAAAAAAAGGAACAATGTTACCCAAATGGCTTAAATTCTTTACCTCAGTGCATTGCACCTCTACATCACGCAACAATAATTCATGGTTATCTTGCCTGGTATTTCTGATCTTCACATTATACTTTCCATACATTCCTTGCCCATTGCGTAAAGGAAGGTACTCATCGCACTGTCATTATTATAAACATAATTTCTTCAAAATGCATGTATCAAAGAAAAATACTTGTGCTTCAAAGCAAATATAGAACAGGCACACCCAAAGAAGACATCAGTAATTTTTTTGGTTTTGTGGAACAGATTCATACAGCAGAATCAAGATGGGCGTGGACACAAAAGCAACATAATATAGCAGAAAATCCACAAGAAGAAAATCAGAGAAGCCTGAGCTATCGATAATTGTTTTTGCCATATTTATACTCAGAATATAATCAATCAGTGGGACCATGTTAGTTGGTTGCTTGCTTGTTTGGTTTTGTTGTGCAACAGGTTTTTGGCCTACTCAGTCAGAACCTACATACAATTTTTTCCCTTTTCTCCTCCCAGAACTTATACCATATTCTTTCACATGAAAATATTAAAATATAAGGAAAAGGGGATCATGATTTTGAATTCACCCAAGCATTTTTATAGTAAACTTGTCAGAAAATATTTTGGGTTTTCATAGTATCAATCCTTGGTTCAATTAAGCCCTTAAGATAATACACACAAAATGCCAGAATGACATATTTTATTTGTTCATTAGCCCAATCTAATGGAAATTGTGGCATTGTCGAGTGTAAGAAAGCACCTTAAGACTGTCGAATTGAGTGACCATGATTATAGCAGGGCACTGATTTTCACAGACCATTTGCCAAAAATCCTCAAATGTCTGGATTAGAGGACCTTGAGTGGCAATAAACATCGCAACTCTGTTATCCTGGGTAGCCTGCAAGTTTCGTAGGCCTTCATTAGCTGTCCCTGAATTTTGCGAGATAGGATTCACAAACACAATATGAACAGCAATATACGTTTTTAACAAAAAAAGGATGTACAATATCACCTTTATGAAGCTTGCATTGATGTAATCATTGTTTGAAGTCTCACTGGTTGTTGATGGATTCAGCCTTACCCTGGTATCATCAACTGAAGACAAGAAAAGAGTCAACTCGAATTTGTAAAGATTAACGGGAACTTTGCTAGATGCACAACGATTATAATTACCACAATAACAGAAACAAGTGGAAACACTCACATGGTAAGATATTAATATAGCGGTTTTTCCACCTATTAGCAGGATAATGAGCCACACTGATATTAGGACTCTGCTCTCCCATGCCCTGGAAAAAATCAATGAGGAATGCAAAACTTCGAATTTGCCAGTACTTCCAAAATAGCAACAGAAAATTTTGCAGCACATTATAGAAGCATGATAAATTTAGTGATTTCTCCTCAAAAAGAAAATTGTTAGTGGTATCTCCTCAAAAACAAATTTAGTGATTTCTCCTCAAAAAGAAAAAAAGTAGTGATCCATAGAAACTATCAATTTTCTCAAGTCACTATGTTCCTACAACCACTATATAAGCGTATTTCATAATTATTCGGTTAGAAAAAAACTAGGTGATGCATCTTTTCCCTCATACGGTGCTGGCGAGAAAGTCACTATGTTCACGCTAATGCAATCAATCCAGCACCAGTAGTTGACCTCCAAGCTACACATCACCAAGGAATCGGATACAAAATTGAACAACACGCACGTTGCTATGACATTTACATTCCAGTAGTTCAGTCATAACCGCTATTAACGATGATATTTACTGCACAGTAACACTCATTGTCAGAAAATTACCACAACGAATGATGGATTAATAAAATAAAAACACGAGATATTCTCCCGAGAAAATGTGCAGTGGCTACGGAAATAGAATTAAGATAAACGAAGTTATGGGATAGGCCTAAATAGCAGATTAGAACGCTGAAACGGTGCCTCGACAGCAAGGACTCTCCAATCCGACACGAAAGGGGAGCAATCACGCAGGCGAAACCATCCAGAATCGAACAAACAACCAACCATTCATTCATACCCAGAGGCTGGCGAACTCATCGGACAATGCACCCTTCTGCTTCCTCCGAGCCTCGAAGTGCGCGAGCGCGTCCCTGCACAACTCCACCTGCTCGGGCGTGAGCTCCGGACGCGGCGGCGGGTCAGCGTAGACGTCGAAGGGGTCGA
>LAPY01000361.1:141128-155901 GCA_000970635.1 Eragrostis tef | reverse complement strand
ATGGGTGTGGGGATGGGAGAAATTTGAGTCCCCATGTGGGTATGGGGATGGGGACGGGGTATAAAATTCTAGATGGGGATGGGAACATTCCACCGCTCCCCAGTGGGTAATGTACCCATTGCCATCTCTAATTGTGAAAACTGGGATAGCGATAGGAATGTTTTAATTAAGCAAACTATCATGTCTTCTTAATGGCAACCACAGATACATAAAATGTTTCTTTCCGTAATGTGAAAACTGGGATTCCAATTGAGGTAATGTTTTGTGACAACCACAGATACATAAAAACTTTTCTTCACTTCACCTTAAACTTCAGTTTTATTTTTCTGTCACCATTCAACCTTTTTATTTTTCCTTGACTTCTAACAGTAAAATGTTATTTACCTTCAATTTGAACTTTTAGTTGTGATTTTTTTCTTCATTTTTGTAAAATTGGAGCTTTCAGTTTACTCCTAATCCACTGAGGGCAACTAAAAGTATGAATTCAACTGGGAAAAGTTACGCTCTTGTAGATTTGCCCCTATTCTTGTTACAACTTTATATTTTTCCCACTATTTTAATTCAAGCATTCTGAAAGTTTTCAAAAGAAACTTGACTGAAGTTGCATATATTTTAAATCTGTCCGAGTTTTGACAAAATGTTGGTATAACTTTTAATCTTTCACGTGTTGATAATGGCACAACACATTATTTTTTTAACCATTCAGTTCTCGCATGGGCTCCAAATTTGACGATGGACATCTCACTTCCAGCCCGACACGTCGCTACCCAACTTAGCGTTGATCTTGTGCTGACCGGCACCATCAGTGTGTTTAGCACACTGATATATCACTTCAGTACAAGTAGGATGAATAGCAGTGTTTAGCTCCTAAGAATCGAATCAATTTCTTGAAAGTGTTTCCAACTCTGTTTTTATTTGTTAACTTGAATCCTAATCTCAATCTAGCAATACTAACTATTCGTTTTTTTCATGTTTACGACATCATATATATAGAATTGAAAAATTGAGGGAAATACACCATTGAAAAATTGAAAAATTACAACTGAAGTTCAAATTAAATAAGGGTAGACCAGACTTGCCTCAGATGTTTTCCTATCTTGATCTCCCAAGGTACTTCCAACAACAGCTGCAAAGTTCTCTGATGACAATATTTTAGTAAAATAACTACAATTTCTTGCGTTGTCCAATATCCTCTAAAGATTGGGTTGCCCTTTTTTTGGGTGATACTGTGAAATAGACTCTTGCGTGTTTTGGAGCAGATAAAAAATTCAATGCCCATTTACTTGTTTTCGTTGCTTGTGCCAAGTCGGGCAGAGATAGAAAGTGAGCACGGTGCAGGTATGCTGCAATGTATATCTGTGAGGAAGGCTTCATGGTACATACTCTTTGAAAGCTGCTGCGTTAGTATTGATTGGAACTTTCAAAAAGCATTCTTATCAGGAAGGATACCAAGAAGCTTATCCATAGGAGCGGTTTTTTGTTGGTTCCATACAAAATTTCTACGAGAAAAAAAGAAAACGTTCAAGAAAAAGATTTTTTTTGTTGTGCCATGAACTTTCCTTGCATAGCATACTTTCCAAGCTAATCTGTAAGAAAGAATAGTAAATATATAGAATGAATAATCCAAAAGAAACAAATCTTCAATCGCAGTCATGTTTTCTCATTGGCACGTGTGCACCTGGTAGTCAGGGAATTAGGTTGAACCTACATGTCTGATAGGGACTTGGCCTCCAAGCAAAACATGACATTTGCACACTAATATACAGTCATGTGTTTTGTCACGCTTGTGCAAGCGTTGAAAAATGCTCTATCATTGTCTGTATAGATACGAAAAGTGTGTCCTCAAATAATTACCAAAGCTTAGATTCGCCAAATGATGCTGCGCACGTACTGGTACCCAAAAGCTACGATAACAACGTATGCACGAGGTCACATAGCATGGTAGGTGGCCCTTCTAGAACATCAAGCAAATGATCAATCATAGGACCACAGTATTAACGCAAGTGCCACTATCTTCCCTAAACAAAGGCACAATGTTACGTTTTGGCAAGTTTCAGCGTTAGGTGATGGATCCGTGTCCAGCTCCATACGTCCTCGAATAGAATGGAAACTCGATAGCATGTACTTAGTATATTGCATTGTCAACTTCAGTAACAGTTGGGTTTGATATCTCTGCATCTCCGAAGCGCATGGCAGATGAACGGTAGAGAGACCATATGTGAAAAGCAGATTTGTTATAATCCCTCTAGCTATGTCGTAATATTTGTCCATGCCCATTCGATCGCATAGGCAGGGAAATTAAAATTTGATTAAAAAAGAGAAATAAATCTATTGTAATTACTTCCACAATTTCAATACTGTAGTATGATTTAACTCGGTGCCGTTCGAATAAATCACTCTGGCCATTAATAATATAGCATATGTTTCATTATTTTTAAATTGTAAATTTGGCATCCTAAGAAAGTGCTTTGAATATTAAGGCTATTTAGTTGATATAAATTAGAATGCTTGATTTTTTTTGTTTGCATGCCTTATATTTTGAAAATGAGGGAGTATATTCTTCTTTTCTTGATACCTTGGGAAAGTTGCTTTGCTGAGGGGTTATATTTTGCGAAGTCTGGGGCTGACGCTGCTGCCTGGGCCAGGCAACCTTCTCGAAGACTCCAACCGAACATTATTCCATCTGATGGAGTACCAAATTGCAACATCCAAATCTACTTATATTCATCATGCACAATTTTTTTTCCTTCTGATGAATTTAAAGTTTCTTGGAACCAAGAGACCATTCATTCCATGGGTAATTCGTGAGATGGCTACTCTCTTGAGGACATGGACAAACATAGCCGAATAGAGTAATAATTTATGTGAGTTAGTATATTCTAGCTAAAATCCTTGTCCAAAATGGGTGTTTGATCTTTTGACTAACGGTAAAGGTCAGAGAAAATTAATTGTTCTAGTCATTGCAAATAAATGAACACAGAAGAAACAATGGAAAGTAATAAATGGTCTCTTGAACTGGACAACTTTCTAGAAGGCCGACCCCTTCCAGCGATGTTTCGTACGAGAGTACGTGGGCTTCATGCATCTCCATGCAGCTGCAGGTGACATGCAGATGACATGCAGATGACTACTTGTGTACATCAACAGGCAACGGCAATCGTCAGGCCGAAAAGCATGACGAGTCTCATCTCCAGGACAATTCCGTCCTTGAATATTGAATGTTCTTGTGGGCGGATCAAGGTCGCTATTTTTTGGTCGAAAAGTTGGAACACAAAAGCTCAGTCGATTATTTTATTGGAGCACGCATGACAAGCAGCTACATTGCGAGCTAGATGATTAATTAACGGAATTTGATGCATTCACGATTAGACATATATATTTACTCTGCACGTTGACGGATTTAACAAAATACACGATTGGCTAGGTTAGTTTTAATTGGATTTTTTTTAAATGAAGGCAGTTGAGAAAGTTCAGCTACTCTAAAACTTAATTGTTTCTGTCGGAACTTGATGTAACACATGAGGCCACTGCAAAGACAGTTTCTTAAGAGCATCTCCAAGAGACTCTCATAAACCTCTCTTAAATCAAAATATTAGGATTTTATCAAAAGAACCATCTCCAACAGACTTTTAAAACCCCTCCCAACTTTTTCATAGCCCCAAAACTCCTTTCATTTGTAGCTACAAACAGGAGAAGAATTAGGGCTCTCATCTCTTCTTTTTCTATAAAATTAATGTTTTTGGTGGCCCCAAATGCTGATGTGGCCCAATCAAAAGTGTTCTAATCTATTTTTAGGGGAGAACTGTTAGAGAAGGAGAGAAAAATTGCCCCTCATAATTTTTTGGTTGCTCCTAAAAACCAGTTGATAGGAGCAATTTTATGGGAGTCTCTTAAAGATGCTCTAAGGTTCTGTCTTCTGTGCTCCACAGAAGAAGGCCCCCACTCCTTGTTATTATGGTCAAAATGGTTCACTTTCGTCCGTTTTCTTCAAACACCAAACCTTGGATTTGACAGGCTCAAACCCTTTCAACTGATGAAGGGTAAGAGATGATGCTGTCCGGAAACTTCAGACGATCTATATCTACTGGTCAATATTTCCGACTGTTCTACTTCCTTGGATCACATGATCACAATATATAGGCGATAATTAATCATTTGAAAGTCTCGAGGTCCTACATAGTGTGTTCAATAATTACTCTCAAAAGGAATTAAGTTTTCTACATATTCGTGATGGAACGCTGACGACACGGCGATACTGTGTCGACACTTCTAGTAGGAAGTTTGCGCCTACTTATCAATATAGTTTTGCCTGATCCTGAACCTTCATGTCTGAAAGGCATCAACTGTCGTCATCCAATACCTCTATATCCACTTGCTTCGTTGTGAATTGTGATTGGTGATTAAGTATACGTGAATGTTGAAAAAAATTATTTTACTTTCTTTTCTCATAAGATGAAAACTTAATTGTTTGAGTCTCTCAGGAGAATAGCTGAAAGAAAGATCAGCCGTGGTGAGAGAATAGTCAATGAATGGTCGCGGTTGAGGGCCCAGGTGGGCAGACTGCATGCAGTTGGTGCATGCCTACGTGCGTTACCTACCACGCGCTCCTTCGATTTCGCCATCGCGGGAAGTAGTTGGTGACGATCGGTCTCATCATCAAAACCACGCAACTCACCTACCACTCCTCCATGCCTAGAAACAGTAGCGGAGCTAGAAAAAAATCGGGGTGCAATATGTTACCATCTCTTACGGTGTTATCGTGTTACCAACTTAAATACCGCCTCAAATATGCATTCAAAATTTGCAACAAAAATATGTATAGATAGAACATGTTATCCTCTATTATCATACAAAATTTGAGATGCAACGGAAACTTGTGTAAGGCGCAGAAAAAAAGTGAAATCAGCAAGTAAACAGTGCAGATTGTAACGGTTCAAGTCGAACCCGCAACCCGTTACTATTGATGTGCTGATTTTATTTTTGTTGCAACTTATACATGTTTCCGTTGCATCTAAAAATTTGCATGATGGTAGATAATGACAAGAGCTATCCATACATATTTTTGTTACAATTTTTTATGCTTATTTTTTGTGCTACAATGATCGGTAACACGGTAACACACGACCCGCTGGTAACACCTGAGCTGTTCTCTTCACCATAGCTAGGTAGAGAAAGTATCTCATATATATAGCTGTCTATGGGTGCATAATCAAGAATTTTGAGGGTGCAAATATGGTGCAATTTAGCAATATACATGTAAAAGAAATTATTTCGTGGGGGACCCAGCACAATACATGTGCCTCGGCCCCAGCCTAGCAACTAAGGTAGCTCCAGCCTCTAATGGTGCTTGTTTACCTCGCCCATGCATGTAATTTAACTTTCATAGCCATAGTTAGCAAGTTTTTTCTTTGTGTTGCATGAACGTACAATAGATATATGTGGACTAGCTGATTAACCATCCTTTAATTTAACAGGCAGTAAATATGCTGAAAGATCAAGCAGGAGCTAATACCTTGTTGTTTCTGTGGTAGACATTAATCCTGGTGGTTTAATCGGTGCATCTATAATTCTATTTACAGTACTCACTGAACCTTTCAAACAAACAGAGCTGGTTTCGTGGTTTGTCATAGTTTTCAACGTGTTAATTTGTTCGCTGCTGCGTTGCAACGACTGCTGTTACCACATCTTCTGCCCTTGAAAGAACAGCCGACAGCGTGACCAGTGTGTTCAATGGATTGGTACCCAGTCCGTGTTGCAAGAATTAATGTCGACTATCCTCCAATCCAACATCCATGTGTGGATAATAATGATCAAGATATGTCCTTCATCCTCTTCTTGTTTTATCGAAGGCATGCCTTGCTAATACTACAAGAGAAGAAGCATGGAAACACCACTAGTAGTGCTTATTGTTGCCAAGATTTAGCCTACATTATGGATCCTATGGATTAGAAATGTTAACATCTTCTATACGTTTGACTGGATAGTAGTCAGTTACCTTAGAAAATTTAGCAACACGTGGCGATTTCTTCATGCATGGAAAATATATATTTCAGGATTAATTCAAATGCCGTTGAAAGGAATACGCTAGGGCAGGTAAGGCCTACCCACCAAAGAACCTGTTAAATAAATCCTTAAAAATGTTGCTAACTAATCAATATGTATCCTCGGGAGTGTGAATTACGATGCTAAGAATTCTCACCTCCTGCTCCGACAACGAACGTGGGCATATGCTAAGAAAAGTAGATAGTATACTAAACAATTAAGGGACTCCCATAGTCAAGTTGGATTACTAGAGGCGGGCTAGTTCACTCTAATTCTTTTATTAAATCATTTACCTGCTGCTTCTTGTTCTTTCCAAACATTTTCCTCTTCCGGGAGTACATAAATGCTACAGATGTCTGGGCTTCTACCATCTTAAAAGGAGGAGATACATAGTTCTGTTCTAGTGACAGTTTAATCAGTTAAGCAAAGGAACAAGGAGCCTTTTAGAGACAAAATAAATGGTTATCCATTGATTTATTCAATTTTTTGGGACCATTAGTATTCGGCTTTACCTTCATCGGCATAAAACGTAAATCAATCAATGCAATAAATTGAGTACGCGTGTTTATACTCTTTTTCTTAAAAAAAACAAGCATGTTTATACTTTATACTCATCCACTTGAGAATTGAGTACGCATTGTCAAAGTTTGCAAGGTTTAGCTGTTTATTGTTGCTTTCAATAAACATGTATTTCTGTCAAATCTCTCAGCAGGTCCAGACAGAGACCAAACCATAATAAACGAAAACAAAAACGAGGAAAAAGAAAAGAACACGGGCGGGACTAGACAAGCACCACAGGGGGGCAGAATCAAGAAGAAGCACAGGCGTACACACACCTACCCACCAAATCCATCCCTAGGGCTTGGCAACCACTCTCTCTCTCTCTCTCTCTCTCTCTCTCTCTCTCTCCTCATACCTACCCAGTCAACATCTCGGAGCGATCGATCCTTCTGCTCAGTGGCCAGGCCCTCTCTCTCTCTCTCTCTCTCTCTCCTCCCCATATAGTCGTCCACGCTGTCTCGATCTCTCCTCACAGCAGTACAGCACTCATTACCAACATACGACATGGGGAGGTCGCCGTGCTGCGAGAAGGCGCACACAAACAAGGGCGCCTGGACAAAGGAGGAAGACCAGCGGCTGGTCGCCTACATCAAGGCCCACGGCGAAGGGTGCTGGAGGTCGCTGCCCAAGGCGGCGGGGCTGCAGCGGTGCGGCAAAAGCTGCCGGCTCCGGTGGATCAACTACCTCCGGCCGGACCTCAAGCGCGGCAACTTCACCAGCGAGGAGGACGACGCCATCATCAAGCTCCACCAGGTCCTCGGAAACAAGTACGTTCAAGCTGGTCCATGAAAGCTTATCCAAGCTACTCTCCTGTCTCAAAATATAAGAGATCAAAAATTTGGTTAAAGTCATTTTTTTCAATTTTGTCTAACAATATACTAATAAAAGCAAAACAGTATGAATAAAAAGTAGATGTTTTTACAGTGAATTTAATGTTATTTTAAACTTTATTAACGTTTCTCAATATTTTGTTATCTACGTACCTTCAAAGTTTTAAAAGTTTGACTTTGACTAAACCCTCGAGCCTTATATTTTGTGACGGAAAGAATATATCGATTAGGTTCTTGATGATTCTGACGGTGAAAGTGAAACGAACAGGTGGTCTTTGATCGCCGGAAGGCTGCCGGGGCGGACGGACAACGAGATCAAAAACTACTGGAACACGCACATCAAGCGCAGGCTCCTCGGCCGCGGCATCGACCCCAAGACGCACCGACCGCTCAATGAGACCGCTGCCGCAGCAGCTGCGCCGAGCAGGCAGATTCAGGATGACCACCTGGCACGTTCCAGCTGCTCGCCGGAGGCCAGCGGCGCCGGCCACAGCAGTGACGAAGATAGCGCGGCGACCGGTGGGTCCCTGCCTGAGACGTCGTCACAGTCACAGCAGCAGCAACAGCTTGCCTGCATCGATCTCAATCTTTCCATAAGCCCGCCGTCGCCAAGGCAAGAAGAAGAAGCAGGAAGTAGCACGAAAGGTACTGCCGGTGCTAGCACGAGTAAGTCGGAGAGGATATGCTTGTGCTTGAACCGGCTGGGCTTGCAATGCGACGAGCACTGCACTTGCAGCGATGGGTAGCTCTTCGATCGTCTTCTTCTCATGCAGCAGCCGGGTGAGCCCTATAGTCACGACTGGTTAGTGTACACTCCAGAGAGAGATGATGATGATGATGAAATCTATGTTATCAGAGGTCTACGATTTTATCTTGAAGGATTCTCTCTGTTCTTCTCTCTTAAGTTCTGTGTGTAGCTAAGCATCTTTGGTGGCTCATCTTAGCTAATTTATGCCTGTTCTTCACTGAAATCTAGGCTACTTTGATCTTTCCTACCTTTTGATGCATGTTGCACTACTGGTGTATGATCTGCTAGCTTTTATGTCTATTCGGTTCATGCCAAGCTCTTTTTGTCCATCACTTACCCCAGACGCTTCTGCAGCATCTTCTCCGTTTTCAAAAATTTTAAAAAAATTAGTAATTATAATAATATTTTCAAGCATCAGTAGAATATACGCTTTTGATTATTACTTTCTATATAAAATATAAGTGTATTTATTAGTATATTGATTTAAAGTACTATCTCAATTTAAAAAATGTAAAAATCCTTTCACCAAAAAATGTAAGAATATATGTGGTCCAATCAAGCATTGTTTTTAAATCCACACTATTGGGAAATATTTTCCTCTGCCATATTTCTGAGCCCCTTTCTTTCCCTCTACTTTATATGGAGCTGGGGCAAATTAATATATCATGATGTGTAAATAAATATATAAAAGGAGATAAAAACTATGCAAGCTAGAAAGGGTGAGAAAAAAAATGAGGAATTTTTTTTTTTAAAAAAAAACTATGAATCAGACCGAAAAATCTGTACAACATAGGCTTTCAACTCCAGGTTTTTAATAACATGCTTTCGTAAGATGGGATGACAATGGTAAGTTCATGCATAAAAACCTGGAGTTGAAAGCCTATGTTGTGGCGCTGTATATGTTGTTCTAAATCAAATATATATAGGGAGGTTCTGAAATGCCTCGAATAGTCCCTTTTCGCAAGAAAATACATCAAATGGCCATCACCTTCATCTCTAACTAGCTGATCTCAAGAAAAAGATGACGAACTAGCTAGCTAGCACTTTGAGACAAGGAATTTCTAAGAAGGTAATATATTTATTAGGAAGGAAAATCAAAGGACAAAAAGTTCGCCTTGTGGAATGAAAATGTAGAGGCATGTGCATTTTGTTATTATGGGAGTTTGTGATTTTGCTTTACCTTGAAAAACCGGACAAAAGGTTGCATGCAGTAACATTGACCCCAACATTGAATATCTGGAGCTTGCCCTGTGCCAACATGTTCGGCAATATCCAGTATGCATTGTCTCTCTAAAGTGCTGCCTTTGCGCCTGCTTTTCTATTTTCTGTCACTATAACAGCACTAACTCCTTTCAAATAAGGTTCTAGAAGTTCAACCATGATTCAATCCTTTTCGTGTTAGATGGGAAAGACAGGCATCCATGAAATCATCCAGCAAGCATAACAAAAAGTTAGAATTCGTTGTTGGTCGATCAACTACCCTCCCCTTTAAAGAATCATAAATTGTGGAGTCCCGGCCATTTTGTTTATTGCTGACCGGCTACTTTTCTCAGCATATGGTCATGTACCTGTCGCAGCAGGCGGCGAAGATTCCTTGGCGTTGGAATTCCCACTCCCCAAGTGTAAGTAATTAGTACTAGCAAGTTTCTAAGATTAGTTTACCTGGATGTTAGGTTGCAAGGCAGCCGTTACCTGCCCTTTCCTCTTTAAACGGCTTTTGTATGTACTGATCGATAGAGATCAATCTTTGCCGCATTAGAATAGTAGTCTTGTAGGTATCAAAAGCCACAAAACAATGTCCGCTGCCGGAGTTGGCCGGCATGTCACCGGTCGCGGACCTTTGAGTCAAGAACGTGTGTTCAACGTTCCCAAAAGAATGGTGTCCTTTCTTAATTTCAAGTCGATGTACTAACTACGATACACTATACTACATTCTTCTCATTCATTGCTATACTTCTTTGGTCCAGACTTCAAATAGAAGATATCAACGGGGTAAGGTCGTCCATCATTTATGAATAGAGAAAAAAATGTACAACTTGGGTAACCATTAACATTTCTTTACTTAATTTCATGCAGGTTCCGATCTATATATACTCGAAATGATGAGTAATTTATAAACATACACCTTAGTAGTTTTATCTAATTTGATCTTATTGATAACGGTGAATAGTTTATAAAAATGTATAGGGTACTTTAGTAATTTTTTTCTTAATAGCAGCAGTGGATACTTGTGTAGAGATGTTTTATGCTTATTTTTACGTAACGATACTGAATGTTATTATAAAATGCATATAGGGGTAGTTATTGGTAAGTTTTTTTCTTTTTGATCCAATTAATATGGTATTTGTAAGCCTTAAATGGTGCCACAGTAAGCCTTAAATGTTGGGGAACGTGAAGTTACGCTAGCATTTATCTACCGAGTTCAAACAGAAGCACCATGTGAGAGGGAGATCATGGATCGTTATCACAAGACGCGCATACGCAGCAGATCAGAGTGGGAGCAGCCCGGTCCAACATTCCATTACCTAGCAGCCGCCTCCTCGTTCGGCCGACCAACACCGCAGCAGCATCACCTCCTCACGGCCGGTCTCTAAATGTACAGGGGTGGAACGTCGGGCTCCGGTGTGCTAGCACTGGCAGCGAAGCTAGGGTTCCATGTGTTGCGCCCTCAGCCCCGCCCGAACTACTTATATAGCTTCCGCTAATGCGTTTCTACAGTGTAGGCTTATTAGTGTTCTAATCTCTCATGGATCAATATCCGCATAAATCACGTGCAAATTCAATCCGTATTCTCATGGGCATATAACCAACATATATACTCCCTCTATTCTTTTTATATGACGCCATTGATTTTTTTCGTTACTTTGATTCTTCGTCTTATCTATAAATATTTGTGTCAATAGCTAATTGTACAAGTTAGCTTTAAAGTGCTTTTGATGATGAATCTAATGATATTCATTTCACATTCAAAAAATAATTATTTTAATCTATATTGTTGGTCAAAGTTCAACAAAAAAGTCAACGGTGTCATATAAAAAAGAATAGAGAGAGTATTTAACATGAAAGATTTATGTGGATATTGGTCGTCAGACAACGATTAAAGGCCAGAAGATCTGCATGTACGTCTAACTGCAGGTATGATGACAGTGCGCAGTTTACTGCTCCTGTCAACAGCGCAGCCACACAGGAACGTGAGGGACCAACCAATCCGGTCTGTGGTCTGCAGAGGCCAAGCATCGTTGATCAGCACCCGTCAGTCACCAAGCTTGATCTCTGTATCTGCAGTCAAGATCCTCACAGCTGCATTTGGATAGGAGGTCTGCTCGATGGAGTATATAATTTTCACTGAACCTACTACACGATGAATCGATTCCAGATTACGCGGTAATCACGATGTAATCCATGGAACAAGCTTGGGAGAAATTAATGGAAGCAGGAGGGCGAGGTTTGTAGGGTGGCGTTGATGATGTCTCCACACCTACTACGACTAAATCCAACGAGCGCGGGGGTAGGTAAGGTACGCATTGCATGCATCAGCTGCTGCATGCAGACAGACGTTCTGGCCAATAAAGACCTCCCTCACCAGCACCTTCTACTGCGACGTTTCTAGTACCACTGCAGTCACACACTACGACTGTTCTTTTGGTGCAGACTTGCAATGAGTCGTTTTATGAGTATAGGTGGCTATGCATGTTCTTGAGAGTTGAGAGAGACAACAAATACCAATTTATATACTGCCAAAACGAAACAAAGGGATATATTCACCAAGGTGACGTGCAATTGATTCCGTTTAGATGATTGACTTCAAGGTTGCTTGCATATATAGACGAGTCATCAACCACAATGCATGTAGCAGCATGAAGATTTATTACTAGCTACATGTTTCTTTCTGAAACGTTGGCAGTAGTCGCTAGTGGACGACGTTGGTACTTGATACTAATTTGAAACAGTGGCAGAATTCGGTGCTACCTTTACAGCAGTCTTAGCATTGAACTATTGATATCTGTTTATATTCATGCATTGAAGCATATGAATTATCTCTTGTTGTGATTTCCAAATGGTTATACGATCCAGTAGAGTAAAACAATCTGAAGCTTTGACTGCCTTGTATGCATGTTTTGAGCTTTGACGACAGTACGCTGTCTTTTGCATTGGGTCGATTGGAAGGCTCTGAATTTGTCAAACCACAGGTTAATCGATCTGGAGAGTCTGAAGAATCCGTGGCAAGTAAATCATTTGGCGACAAAAGAAATCAAAGACCGTAAGAACGTGCGCTTGTGACCTGTCAATAGGGTAAGAAATCTTCGACGAACAATCGTACTTCTATTCCGTTTTCTTAACCTGTTACGATCCATTTCTGTATTTAAATTTGACAAAACATCCCTAGAATTCAGAAGAGAGTATCTATAGTCGCCCTGGCGAGGTCATGTCTGTTACTAGTTGCTGACAGGGTCAACATATGAAGTAGACTTCCGTATACATAGCAACACTGAATGACGAAGACGACAAACTAAGCGTATAGCTCGGCTAGTTAACCAACACAACCGGATTCAAATCCTAGAATCGACATGAATGTTGCATTTACGGCTAACTATATATTCTTTCAGCGATATGCGGCGACGTCTTCTGCTGAAAATAAGGCATCCATGGTAATTTTGTGAATCTCGATCAGCCGATCCAGTCTCTCTCCTTGGCACCCATAGAGGTAAGGTGTGTGCGTGTGTGTTGATATTAGGGTGAGCACGATATGCGAGTGTTTGTGGGTGTTACGATAGAGTAGAGGAAAAAAGAAGCATGACAAAGACGGGTGTGTAGGGGTTACGATCGAGTAGAGAAAAAAAGTACTGATCCACGTCGGATCGATGCATTTCACAGAGACAGTAGACGGTAGGTAGGAGAGAGCGTTCTTGTCAAAGGAAACAAAGGTACTAGTAGAAGAAAGCGGTGTTCCTCATGCATGCAGCTGCTATGCATGGCACCAAAATCACTGCATAGACATGGCGTTGTGCTGACGTGGAGTTTGCGTGCATATGTACGCATGCAGCAGCTACCACCACTACCGGTGTGGTTATCATCAGTTCAGAAAACACACAGGACTGTGACTAGCTGTGCCTGCCACATGACAGCAGCAAAGTGTAGAGGCTCGCGCGGTCTTCTAGAAAAGGGAGCGTTGCTCGGGTTCCTGTGACTTTGCTTTCCACGTTTACCTTTGATGAACATATGTTAACACATATTATTACACATGGTTACTTCTTTCGATGATCTGCTAGATCACACTGGGAAAGAACAATCAGTACGTTTGCGACTCTATATACTTTGACAAGTGAAATAGACAGTGTGATGCATTCCTGATCGGTTTCTCTTTCATAAATATATGCATGGAGCCAGATGTCTCGTCATGTCTTAAAATTAATTATATGAGTTGGATAATATGTGAAAACCACATCAGCACATGATTTGGAACTAGACTTACCTTTCAATGAAGATTATTTGTAATTTCTGGCCGGCGAGACCTTGCTAAAAGTAGGGCCAAAAGTGCATCTTCAAAAACCGCAAAAAGTCAAAAACGTCCAATAAGAAAGAACTGATGTGTGGTGGTATAATGGACTCCTCACTTTTACTTCTATTCAAGGAGAGATCGGAGCGCTGAACATCCATCCATTACACCACCTAACACAAAAGGCTTACCAAAACAACACATGGAATAATACTGCATGGCACTTGCACAGGTGCACGTGGTCCTATGATATGATCATTTGCTGGGTGTTCTAGAAGGCTTCACCTACCCCCCAAGCTACCTCGTGCTTGTAATAGTTATGGTACAAGTGGACATCATCTGAATGGCAAATTCTTGCCTAGCAGCATTTGAGCAAGATCATTGTCCTATAGTACAAGAGATTTGTTTTCTTCATATTCTCATTTGACTCAAAATTCTCATATATTTGTGTTGGATGTTTGTTTGTTCTAGCCAGCAGAGTTGTGCACTGGATGCCGAAAGCGCCTGCTCAATAGTAGCAAACATGTGGGCTCTGATGCTTAATAATCCTTCACATATCAGAGCCTCCGTGACCGTGTTCACATTAAGTGTCCACAGGTCCATTGGCATGCCTAGGACAAACTGAGATATATATGAACCTTATTATGGGAAAATTATTGTCCTTTCATGTGTCATGGTGTTGCCTAAGATTTCTCTTAAATATCTCTCACTCAATAAAAAAAATCCAGACATACATCTGAATTGTTTCAGCTTCACTATAAAATTTATGGAAAATTATTCCACCTTCAATACAAAAACAAATAGCATAACTGAATTTCTAACATGAAGAAAATAGTGTTTCATCTTCAAGAGAAACAAGTTTCTTCCTAAAAAAAAAGTTCCATGTACACATTTGATTTGTTTCGAAATTGAATATGATTGCAACCATAACCATGAAAACTATAAGAGATTTCATCTTTATTTATAAGAGAAAATTATCCCTTTCATGTGTCATCGTAGCATAGTTAACCTGGTCTAGGCGAGGAACAATATTATGTTGCTGTAAGCAATGACAGGGCTTCCTTATGGGCAGGTGGGCAGGGGTGGCCTGCCCCC
>LAPY01000361.1:123171-140722 GCA_000970635.1 Eragrostis tef | reverse complement strand
GAGCGGGGGGGGGGGGGGGGGGGGGGGGGCCCCCCCCCCCCCCCCCCCCTGTTGACATAATTAAATCTCCATCGATCAGGTAGGAAATTCATTGATGTTTGCAATTTTCAGAGGTACAATTTCATTGAAGCTCCGTCACTAGCTATGAGATGGTTCGATAGGTATCAGATGTATTATGGGGATCCTTGATATGTCACAATTACTAACATTTATTTGCTGAGCGAAATGCACATATTGACGGACATCCTTCGTATGGTTGACCAGATAGCAATTTATTTATTTAAATAAGTAAATTGATATGGTTTCCTCAATAATGATACACCGTGGGCTATAATTAAAATTCCGCGCTGAAATGACTTAAAAATATTTTTAATATCATTAATACAAATTAAAATATCATTAATGAACTAAAAATATTTTTTTAGTACTAATGTATTTTAAATTTTTTATAAAGCATCTATGTGTTCACATACTCTTTTGGTTTTACCCCCTTGAGAATGTGGGGAAATAACTCACTAAGGCATTCATACACTCAATTGGGCCTGGTTTGGCTGGGAACGTCCCTACATCTTTAAGGTCCGTAAACGCATGGGCCAAACCTGCCAATTGCCCATGTTATCATGGTTCATCGACTCGTGCAATTGAAGTACACAAACCAGGAGTCCGTGAGCATAGACATATCATATTGCAAGTTCGGATAGCTCAGTGACAGTGGTGTTGCCATGAGCATAGACCCGGTTTGCAGAACGCTCATGATAGCAATGGTGTTGCCATAACCTGAGACTGAGAATGATATAACTCTAACTGGCAAGGACTCGTATGCGTCAAATTATCACATACTCGTACCAGATTGTCATACATGATGTAACAGCTCAACGAAACTTTGAAGTGGTTATCATAATTCATTGGAGAGGGAAATCCCGATAAATGGGCTCACGCCACATGAACATTCACTGATTACATCCTACTCAATATCAAAATTAAAAAAAAATACAAAAAGATAAACCCTAAATGGACCAGGTGCTTCAGGCTAATCCTTGACTACCATATGTATACATTATGATGACAGTTTCACATAAGAAACAAGTTGCCAAACAAAAATGTGTATAATGGTGAACAAAGGGATCATGTCCTCCTTAGTTTCAAACAACTAATCATGATCCAGCATTAATCCAATCCATCCTTGAGGCCTTGCTTACACACTGACAACACGATCTCAGCTACAGTTTCCTTCTGCCAGAAAGTCCCAGGAAGTTAATCGCATTTGATGTTTCTGTAGATTCTCCTTACAAAAAGGGTTGAGCCTAGATAGCCAATAGCACCTGAATCACCAAAGGAGATGTTATTTTACCAATGAGATGTTATTTTACTACAAAGGCTTAATCTTCAGACATAAAGGATAGCTTACCGCATAGTATGCCCAGACCAAGGCAAAACATCATTGTGTATCCGAAGTAGAAACTCGTCTGGAAAAAGCCTGACATCTTTGTTTTCACATGATAGTAGTAGATGGAGTATAGATACACATATAGAGCGGTTGATGCCGCAGAGAAAAATGATGTCCATTGCCAATGATAGTTCTCAGCATTCAGTAAGAAATAAGTACCCACAATAGTGACACAGATGGTGACTATTAGAAGGATGATGAAGACCAGTAACATGAAGCCATAGACATAATACACCTGCCAAACCCCCCCAAAAAAAAACGTGTCACAATTGAACATTAAGACAAACAAAGATGGCAACTATTTGCTTCAGATAAGCTCATAGATAAATGCAGTAAGAAACATAGACTCAATGACAATCCACAGGAATACTGTGTACATCTTGATATAAGAGATGAAAAATAACTATTTCAAAAGAGTAACAGAAAAGTTAATCAACATCTTCATGTTTACCTTGTAGTTCCAGAATGATGTGAATACAAAGTACATCTCAATGAAGATACTGCCAAAGGGAAGCAAGCCACCCATCAAAGAGATTACGGAAGGTGTAAGGTACCACTTCTTCTCAGGAATAGGCCGTGGAATAGTCTTTACTCGGCAAGGGTTGTTGGGAGCACCACTCCAGTTCCTACCAACAACGGTTCCCAAAAGCACCAACGGAAAGGATATGAAAGCCCAAAGTACAAACATGACAACCATTGTACCGAACGGTATTGCTGCTAACGATCGGTAGAAGATAGCTATTGTGTTCAGAGCGAAGCCAATTGAAAAGCACAGGAATGGAAAGAGGGAGGCAGTAAGGACCATAGCTTTAATCCAGTTCTTACCTGCCATGGAATTAAGTAATGAATTCAATTAGCTATAGATCATGAAGTGCGGAGTTTCATACATGACAGTATGAACTCTAGAATTCGTTTTTTTTTGTAAAAAAAGAAGAATAACATGTGGGAGCTAGACAGAGAAAGATATCAAAAGAAAAATAAAGTGTGCAAACAAATAGTTCAATGAAAATAAAATTGCAGAACCATACCACCATTCCTCGAGTAAAGACCACCACTAACATATCCGGAAATAAATGAAGTAAGAGCATAGCACACAATGAATGTTGTGATGATAGCCCCTCGCCTGAACCACATCATGTAATTGAAGTTAGGGAAAACATATTCACAATTGCAGGTTAAAACAATGTGTGGAACGAATCACACCATGATTAAACAATAAAGTTGTCCTGGAAAATTGTAGGAGTAGATTCTTTTATGATACATAACTTTGCATACTGCAGTTCAATGTTGATGGCTTTGTGCAGTTTTTTAGGGGGAAAAAAGGATGAGCAAAACTAGGCAAAACTACTATAAGGAGAATCTTAGTGCAAGCTGAAATAAAAAAGGTAACTTCTAGACAAAGAAATGCAGGAATCTTTTGCCTATACTTTAAATACATCTAGAAGAAAACAAAAATGGCAGAGCATGAATTATGATATAGACTAACAGTTTTTAAGCAACAAATATACTTTCCAAAAGATAAATATGTATTGAAAGATGTGTACCCAACACATCAGTGATGGTCTTTCAGTTAATGAATGCTAGTGTTACTGGTGTTAGCAATTCCACATTTTTGCAGAGGGTTCAGAAAAAATGCCAAAAAGCATGCAGTTTCATGTCAAAGTAGCCAGAGACAAGATTAACCCAGACATGTGTCCATTGATCAAATATTGATTTGGTGACAGTTGTTCCACGATTCCAGATCATGGTAGATTCAGCATGGATCCTTATGAGAATTATGAATCAAGGATTCCTCAAAAAAGAAAAGAAAAAAAATACAGGATCCTGATTGTTCTCAGTAAGCCTGTGGTGGACAATGGATGTGAACCACACTAGATCTGACACTAAGAACTCCAGCCCTTTCGAATTTCAAAAACAAATCCTTGAATTTCTTTTATGCACAGTATTTTATCTGGTTTTTTGTGTGCATGTAAGGAGAAGATAGGAGGGGAGTTAGACCATGTGTTGAGCATACCCGATATATAACATGCCAACAATGGCCAATACAATAACAAGTAGGATGAGTGCTGCCAGCTGGGTGCCGATACCAACAAGTGCAGAGAGAAACATCAAACTTCGAGGAGGGCGAAATACATCACCATGAACAAGCTTCCATCCTGATTCCTCATTAACATCTCTCTCCTACCAAGGGAAAATTATAACTTAAGCAGCAATAATGTGGGGAGCCATTTATCTAGTTATATGTACTCCCTCTGTTTTCTAGTTATTGACGTTAGGACAACCTAGTTGGTGCAAATTTACAATAACTTGGCTGTCCTAACGTCAAAATAAAAAACAGAGTATACAACTACAGGTATGTGGACCAGAACTCAGATGCTCACCAGGGACTCCAGATCATCATCTTCACGGGCATATTTAGCATAATCATTTCTCAGAGTCCGCATCAATATCATCGATACCAAACCAGTGAGGAAAATAACCATCATAAACGAGTTGAAGATGGAGAACCAGTGAATCTGAAAAATGAGAAATTTGAACAGAGCTTAGACTTTTAGTAGTTGGTTCAATTAGGGAATATAGTTCCCATTGGTGGTGTTGATGGGCTCAACAGAAAGTCCAGAGCACATGCTACTTAATTATCCACAAATAAAAGCATTACCTGGTGTTCGAAGAAAGGATAGTCCAAGTACACTTCGAAACGCCGTGCAAATGACACATCTGTTGCTACCCACTTCACTGAATATGTCATTTCCAATTTCTTACCAGCTTCAAGAAGCTTAGGAGACTCTTGGGTAAGATTAACATGAATTATCTATACAAAATCACATCAGATCAAGTTATCTAATTATGCCAAAAGTAACATTTTAATGTTTGGTTCAATGCAACATAACATACCCTGTTCTCGTTATATTTAACAAGAATGTTCTTGTGTGTGTAAAGATAATGCTTGTTTTCACTGTTCTTATCAGTTTCCCCAACAAAACCTGTTCGAAGCAGACAGCAATTATGTTATGGCGCAGAAAGGTTTGAGTAAATAAAGTATCAAGTTGAGAGAAACTAACCCCAAAGAGGCAGATCATCTTGAAGAATATGGCAGCAAGCAACAAGAAACAATTGATGCAGACAAAGAAGCAAAAGAATGTCAGAAACAAGAAATACATTCTAATTCATCATAACACTATAGTACAACACAATGGATCAAAATGTGGATCCACATACCAATGAAAAATTCAAACCAATATGAACTTTCAATGGCATCAGCAAACTGCTGAACCTTTTGTGAATCTAGCTCAAGTGTGCAAATAAAGCCCTTCTCCTCATTTCCTATATAAAAGGTAGCATCAGTATAATCAACAGGAAAAGCACATCATATTGAAAGAATATATTAATATAAACAAAGACGATGATGAAATGGAAACAATATCAACGTACTTAAGAACTTAATGTCAAGCTGACTATCAATCAGCTCGTTTCCACCCAGGACCTCTCCAAGGCCACCCCATTTGTGTGCAGGGTTCTCAGATGGTTGACAAAATGGAAGGCTGTAATAGTTGTAAGTTTCTTGAGGATTATTGTAAGGGCCAACTTTATTCACCCAGAGCTTAACTGGTTCTTCAGCTTTATACTGCACGCACGAAACATAAAGAGTACTTTACAATTTGGAAAATATTCAAATTTTATGTAAGTATGTATGATAAATCTGGAAAGAAAACAAAATTCAAGCTCAACCACATGCAGCAAAATTTGCGAAATGTTGGCTTTAGACTACATTAGTGACTTGCCAACTTATTTATAGGGGATCAGGGTGTTGATCGTGTCTACTCATAAGGTATATTCTAGACATAAACAGATATGCCACAGAATACATAGTAATTATTCCTGACAATATCTGTCCTCAAAACTCTTAAGCTAAGTAACGTACAAATTTTCTTTATTTAACACTATGCATTCAAGGATGACATCAACGACTGCAAATCTGCAGCACAAGCAATACTAAAGAAGATTTGTTTTTGTATGTAATATTTGTTAAGAAGATGTTTAATGTTCGAACGTTATCCATAGATTCTGTACCAAAAATAAAATTTTGGATTGCACACGAACTAGATGGTTTCTGTTCCTTCTCTATTATCTTATATAAAACTCAAAAAGCATGTTAGCCTTGATTCGTCGCATACTTGGTCCAAGTTGGAAATTCACTACTCATTTATTTCTCTCACATGAATGTATTATAAACTTGTAATTATTTGGTTTGCAGATAGGTGGCAACGCACGGGCATTTGACTATAAGATACAAATATCAAAAAGAAAGAATAAAGATTAGACAAATTCCAGACTGCGTCCAAACTAGACGGCTCCAATGTTTCTTTCAAAATTTAGTATCACGATTCAAAAGCATAGGTTGATGTATCATGGATGAGCAACATCAGTAAGACGGGATAATGACACAGTCATACCAACTTGGAAACGTAACATATTAGCATGTGCCAATCATTCAAGAGGTAGCTATTCTGATAACATTAAAGCATGAGCAACAATGCCACAGTATTAGTTACTCAAGGGATGCATTTTTGCTTTCAGCACAATAGTAATTTGCTTCTGGTACATAAACTCCTAACCAGGCCAGAGGTTTTTCCCCCAATCTTATGAATATCATAATAATGAACAAACAGAAATATAATATTGATGACAGCATCAGAGTGATATTTAGCACAATTTTTTCGTGCAATCGAGTCTAAAAGTGGCTGTACCATTCTTGTTGAACATGATTAATAGCTAAAGGAACAAAAAAAATTGTCCATTATAACCGATCAAATGAATCCATTTCTTCAGTACATCACTTTTTTTTAACAATGGAGGGCATTGCATAGCTATGAAATTATGGATAACAGATGGCATAAATAATAAAACACGTAACAAAAACAAAGAGCATATATGTTCTAGACTTTATCATATCATTTTTCTCGAAAACGCAGAGGAGCTGCGCTTCATTACATTAAGAAGAAACGGGACAAGAACCCGGCACTTTATCATGACATGCGCTTCATTATATCATGTTCTTCAGGCAAACCGCAGAGTGAATTCACAACATGGCTTGAAATTGCAGGGTGCTAACATAGAACTTTACAACTGTACTGAACCCAAGAACTTTTTTTCCCTGGAGGGCACTAAGATTCCTGGAGGTCACTGAGATGCATATTTACAAGTACCAGAACTCAAAATAGGAGGCACCGTCACTATCACAAACTCTTTGCCTTTCGTCCCAAAGTCCCAGCATGCTCATTTCACTGCATTACCAAACCATCACAAGCAAAAAAAAAAAAAAAAAAAACTCGTACCAATGATCTAAGCGTGCGGCAGGCTAGTGACATTCTACTGTTACACTCCGATAGCTCGCGCATCACATCAGCAGCTCGACCAGCCGCAGCGGCGCGAGATCCGCGCGACAAGAGGGCCCAGATCCGGCGGGACGCGCGCGATCCAACCGTGGCATGGATCTCAGGGGATAGATAGAAGAGGCTAGGCACACGCACCTTGTGGTCCGACGGGGGGGGCGCCCGCGGCCGCCGGTGGAGGAGGGGAGCATGCCGGCGCCGGCGAGATCTGAGGAGGGTCGGCGCGGTCGCGGGACGTGGGGTTCGGGGTCTGGCCCGAGAGACTAGACTCACGAGCCGAGCTGCCTCCTCCCTCGCGCCGGTCCGCGCGATCTTGTGTTTTTCTCTGCTTGGTGCGGTCGGGGAGATGATTGTGTGGCGTGTGATGATGCTCTTTGTCCGCGCCGTGGACGGTCTGTGATCGACCCATTTGATCCGTGGACCGTTGACTTGAGGGAGTAATGGCAGGTGAATCTCCATGTTTTCTTCTGGAAATTCCACTAACAACCTCACTTGGTAGGGCCATTTGTTAAAATAAGTTCTAGAAGGAAGTTGAAAAACTTTATATGTCCATGTTGTTTGAGACAGTAGTATCGAGGATGGATGCAGCGTGTGACTTGTTGAATACTTTGAGTGCATATGCACCTAGATGGTGAATAGATCATGGCGCAGTGTTTAATTCATCAAATCACATGTATGGCTTAGTCATACATGGTCTTATAAGTAGTGGTTGGATGTCAGCATTTTTGTCTCTAACAAGGTCTGATTGTTCGAAAAATAGGAATGTGAAACATAAATTTGAATGGTAGATAACATAATTAAAACTTGTGAAGATAATGGTTTATGAGACTTGTGAAGGAACAAAGTATAGGTTTTGAGAGTTTTTTCGATTAGTGAAGCAAACATATTTTTTAGAGGGAGAAACTGAAAACAAAGTGGTATATGTTGATTTGAGATTTTCTCTTGCTCTTTGGTCACAAGCTAGAAAGCAAAATATATTTAGATTTAGCATGTGACACGAGAAACTCATCGCATCACGGATCTCTAATAGTGTTGTCAACTTGTCATTTACATTTACGTCTTAACATGGTTTGTTACAACTACCAAGCACATTTTTTTTCGATGAAGCCAACTATTTTCTGGTATCATGATTATCTAGATAGCCAACTATCTTTACGGTTCTCTCCTTGTGCCAAACAATGCCGAAGCACTTGTGGCAAGGTTGTAAAGACGAGTTTAAATGCCGGCCATGAACTGCCACGCCGCAAAGTACGACGTCAGAAATCGGCACCACACTCATTGCCTTCACAAAGCGAGAAGAGCATATGTGTTTGTGCGTCCGCCCCTGGCGTGCCGTGGCAAAATATGGCGCCGCCCATCCAAACACCCTTAAGTCATTGTGCAACCGAAGGTTTTTTCATTTCTTGATGAATCACCAACTTAATATCGATTGTTTGGTATTTTCAGCGTGCATCGTGCTAGGAACGGCAATGAACCTCCATTGACCGGTCCCAAGAAACACCGAGAAGTTTTCATATATAGAAAAAAACCCGACAAGTGAGAACTGAGAAGTAACGAGCCGAGTACGTGGCGAGATGACGTGAACGGAAGGAAAGAAATGGCAAAGAAGCGAACGAAGAAGGCGAGCGAAATGCGCGAGCGCGCGAGCCCGCCGGTCCCGGCTCCCGGGAGGGAGAGAAAACCGGCGGACACAACAGCACATCTCACCCCGCCAGCCACACCACGCCACCCGGCCCGGCCCGACCACCGCCACCGTCGTTGGCCGGCCGGCGGGGGGCGCGTCTCGTCTCCGCTCCGCTCCGCCGCGCTCCCGGTCTCGGGATCCTCCGTCCCGGGAGGCGCGCGGGGGTGCCAGCGCCGGAGATGCAAACGCCGGCGGCGGCATCGGTCGCCACCGCGGCGCCATGGGCGCCGTCCTCCTCCTCATCTTCCACCTCCGCGTTCAAGGTTGGATCACTTGTGTTTGTGTGCCCGGCCTGTTATTCTTTGGAAACGTGATGATGCTGACGGAGATGCTCCATTCTTGGTCGGGATTCGAAGGTGCGGGTCGTGTCGTGGTCGCGCGGGAGCGCGCTCTCTCCTGCTCCAAGGCTGATGGTCGCCGGCTCCGCTCGCCGGCGTCCGCAATGTGAGTACTTCTCTGCTCCGCCATGGATCCTTTGTTTGGTACCAGCATTTAGCTAGCAATCCGTGAAAAAATTGATGAACAGACAAATGGTTCCTTTTGTCCGCATATGGTTCGGGAAATTGAATGATGCATTATACGGTAGATTGCATATTGGCATGTCTCCCACAGGGGATATTTGTCAGAAACACAGGGCATCAGCTGCGCACGACATACCATTGAAACTGAATTCTGTTGCAGGAAACTGGCTAAACCAAGAGTACAGATAGATTCACATACTGACATGTCTTCCACAGGGGTATTGTTCAGAAACACAGGGTATCAAAGCAGAGCCGGCTGCTTACGACACATTGAAACTGAACTCTGTGGCAGGAGACAATCTGAGCTCATACATAATATAGATAGATTCACATACACACTGCTGAAGCACAATTAACCAGACAACACTGGATAGCATGTGGTGTTACATGATCAGTTTAAACTCAGTTCCATGATCAGAAAGAGTCAGCTGCAAGCTGCCATTCTTGAGGCGAATTGAATTGAACGTTTCCCCTGTTTTTCTGCTTTTTTCAGTTGTTCGAGCAGTTGCCGAACTAGATCCAGTGACTCAGTTCCCCCTCACCTCTGAAAACGTTGAGCTGGTTCTGGATGAGGTGCGCCCGTACCTTATTGCAGATGGAGGCAATGTCGCCTTGCATGAGATCGACAGGAACATTGTGAGGTTGACACTGCAGGGAGCGTGTGGTTCATGCCCAAGCTCAGTGACGACGATGAAGATGGGAATTCAGCGACGCTTGATGGAGAAAATACCAGAGATTGTTGCAGTTGAATCTACCACGGATAAGGAGACGGGTCTTGAGCTGAATGAGAGGAATGTTCAAAAGGCAAGTTCATAATTGGAGTTTTTCTTACATTTTAAATTCAAATATGATAGTTTGCCAGATTACAATGATTTGGGAGACCACATAGATCACATGAGTCCGCAGATGGTTGCATGGGCATATATGATTTGATAGGTAGTGAACTATCATGACCTGCCTATTTCAAGGAAACATCTAAATTAATTAGTTTGATAGATGTCAAAGATCCATTCAAAGTTTTGTCACGGTGTGTTAAACTATGACATTAGAATACGGAATTTTACAACATAAACTTGTGCAAGTTAGTAACAGATTAGGAACACTTATGACATCATCCTTCAGGCACTGTTACAGTTCTTTACAGCTATGTTATCAGTGTCGACTATTTTCTTTCAGAATAAGTGTCGACTGCTTGCCTTACAGGAAAAATCAATACCACTCTGTTTTTAAATACTTGGAGCAGCACCTATCCTACTGTTGATACTATTCTAGGTTCACTTTATAAGATATAGGCAATGTACGAATTCTCAGTCATAATTCATAGGAAAGGGGAGCACCGCGGGAATGGATAAAAACATCTCTTACATATGATTGGTTGATTTCTTACTATTAGATTATTTACCTACAGATATAATATTTGTTTGAACCTGATACCAGGTGCTCTTTGAGATCAGACCATACCTTGCTGGTACAGGAGGTGGTGAGCTCAAGTTTATCGCGATCATGGGCTCCATTCTGAAAGTCCGGCTAAGAGGTCCTGCTGCACGCGTGACCACTGTTCGAGTAGCCCTATCTCAGAAGCTTCGAGAGAAGATTCCATCTATCGCAGCCGTCCGGCTATTGTCATAGTTTGTAAAGATGTGCCAGATTCCTGAATGAGCATAGCTCCAGCTCTGTTACCATGTACAGGAAAAAGAAATGTGAATGTGTCAATGATCATGGCCGTAGTTTCTCGCCTAAGTCGCCTCTAGCTGGCAGTCAGGCTGAGATTTCCGACTACTGATGCAGCATTATGTAAACACGGTTGTTGGTCCTTGATATCTGTAAAAATTTTTGGCATGTTCATCATGGAAGAGAAATGGAAAAGGTGTGTTTCTATTGAATTTTAAGATTAGAGAGCTTCAATGACTGAAACTGCTTATGTATCTGTTGATCCTACACGCTCCTTGCGAAGAAATTTTGGTTAACACTACCTGTTCAACTTATCCCTGTCAAAATGGACACTGGGAGAGGAGGATGAGCATTGAGCACATCCAATTCCATGTCCTTGCAGAATGGTGAAGGATGCATACTGGGCCATTGAATCACAAGAAGAGTAAACTGAAGCAAGAAAGCAATGGGACTCCATTCGGCATCAGTAGCGACGACGTATCTCAGTAGTCAGTACAAGAACAGAGAAACAACTGAACAAGCAATGAGCTCTCACATTAATGAAGCAGCAATTTCAATAAACAGAACTAGTTCTCATCTCATTACACCGGGAATCATATTACATCGAAGAAGGGGGCATCAGAACAGAGATCGGATCCGAACAATACATAGGAGCGGAAGCAAGAACGGTGGACCGATCTAGACGGCGGAGGCGACGGACGGGAGGATCCGGGAGCCGATGAGGTAGGCGAGGAAGCCGGCGAAGGCGAGCAGGAAGCCGTAGTCCACCGCCACGAACAGCGCCGTTGAGCCGTGGCTCCTCTTCTTGGCCGCCTTCTCCCCCGCTCCGGAGCTGAGCTTCTTGGCCGCGTCCATGTCCCTCCGGCTCCGGCAAAGTGGTGCAGAGGAGATCGGAGAAGTCGCGGCTTGGTTTGGATCTTGATGTGCTGGGTCTATGACTGAGGTAGCAGTAGGCTTGGGCATTAGAAGGTGTACCTAGATTTACAGATTGGTTAGTTTCAGTCAAATGATTGTGGGTTCGAGTCCCACCAGGCGTGCACATATTAATTTTTAACTACGTGCCAAAAGAATATTCAAATTTCTGCTCATGTGTGGTTTGATTTATTTATTTTGCTGAGTTTCAGTTACAATTTACTTTTACCCTCCATGTTAAGGAAAATTATGGACCGTCTAAACATTATATTCCTTTGTACATCTTAACTTTAAATTTACCTCTGTGCAGGCCCGTCTCGCCGCACGGTGTGACAGAACAGGACCTCTTAAATTTTGAGGCTCCAAAATCAGCCATGTGTACGCTGTGATTTCCAATTTCCAGACCCAACGCAATGGTAGATCAAACGGCAACCCGATTGCTGCAGGCGCCTGAACCTAATCAATGTTTCCTCAATCCACAGGCGCAGCTCGTCCGCCTCCCACGATCTCGCGACTCGCCTCCAGACCAGACCGAGGAGATCACGGCTCCTGTCTCTCTCCTGCCACCCTCTCCTATGTTGCATTGTGACTCCAGCAAGCGACGCCACCGGTAAAAATAGGGCATCTCCTATTGTAAAAATTTCAGATTCAACGATCTAATCTTCATCGGCCATATATTTATTCAATGTAACACTTTTGTCAGCATGTTGAAAGGCGATAAATACATTGGCTCTAACCTTTTGTCACGTACAACTGAGGCATGATGAGGGTCATCATCAAAGTAAGTATCGCATTAGCTCATGTTTGTCGAATTCTCTTATGCTGAATCAAGGAAATAATATTATGAAAATAAATTCTTTCTTAACTGCGTTCTCATGCTTTTTGTTGCAACTAAAAGGCAGTGATTAATCATAGTTCTGAAACACTGCAATGGTGTTACTCTAACTAGTAAAAATGCACGTGGGGGCCGGTGGGGGGGGGGGGGGGCGGGGGGGGGGGGGGGGGGGGAGCCGATGAGGTAGGCGAGGAAGCCGGCGAAGGCGAGCAGGAAGCCGTAGTCCACCGCCACGAACAGCGCCGTTGAGCCGTGGCTCCTCTTCTTGGCCGCCTTCTCCCCCGCTCCGGAGCTGAGCTTCTTGGCCGCGTCCATGTCCCTCCGGCTCCGGCAAAGTGGTGCAGAGGAGATCGGAGAAGTCGCGGCTTGGTTTGGATCTTGATGTGCTGGGTCTATGACTGAGGTAGCAGTAGGCTTGGGCATTAGAAGGTGTACCTAGATTTACAGATTGGTTAGTTTCAGTCAAATGATTGTGGGTTCGAGTCCCACCAGGCGTGCACATATTAATTTTTAACTACGTGCCAAAAGAATATTCAAATTTCTGCTCATGTGTGGTTTGATTTATTTATTTTGCTGAGTTTCAGTTACAATTTACTTTTACCCTCCATGTTAAGGAAAATTATGGACCGTCTAAACATTATATTCCTTTGTACATCTTAACTTTAAATTTACCTCTGTGCAGGCCCGTCTCGCCGCACGGTGTGACAGAACAGGACCTCTTAAATTTTGAGGCTCCAAAATCAGCCATGTGTACGCTGTGATTTCCAATTTCCAGACCCAACGCAATGGTAGATCAAACGGCAACCCGATTGCTGCAGGCGCCTGAACCTAATCAATGTTTCCTCAATCCACAGGCGCAGCTCGTCCGCCTCCCACGATCTCGCGACTCGCCTCCAGACCAGACCGAGGAGATCACGGCTCCTGTCTCTCTCCTGCCACCCTCTCCTATGTTGCATTGTGACTCCAGCAAGCGACGCCACCGGTAAAAATAGGGCATCTCCTATTGTAAAAATTTCAGATTCAACGATCTAATCTTCATCGGCCATATATTTATTCAATGTAACACTTTTGTCAGCATGTTGAAAGGCGATAAATACATTGGCTCTAACCTTTTGTCACGTACAACTGAGGCATGATGAGGGTCATCATCAAAGTAAGTATCGCATTAGCTCATGTTTGTCGAATTCTCTTATGCTGAATCAAGGAAATAATATTATGAAAATAAATTCTTTCTTAACTGCGTTCTCATGCTTTTTGTTGCAACTAAAAGGCAGTGATTAATCATAGTTCTGAAACACTGCAATGGTGTTACTCTAACTAGTAAAAATGCACGTGCGCCACGCACGTGTTCGCCCAAATAACATCACTTGGCAGGACGTTAGTATAAAATAAAAAAATAGGATGCACCGTGTACTTATCATCAGAAATTAACACACTTCTAACACATCATTGCATTTAAGTACCATAACATAATGACATTATTGTTTGAAATTAAAGACACTAATTAATTTTGAGACCTAAAATACATGACACTGCCCATAGTCTTTATTTTAATTAATGCAATATCAAAGCACATTTATATCTTTCAGGCAGTCACAACCAAGTTGACATGCTTGATGAGGCTCATTTGTTAGACGGTGTTGAAATCCTACAATTTAATGAAGAAAAAATTCAACGCCAATTCGGTTGTAGGTTATAAAAATGAATTGGGCAAAGAACACAATGTTGCTATATTTACCTTGCATTGCTTCAGCTTCTGGAATTTTGCTATATGGAGCAGTGACAAGAACATCTGCATTTAAATAATTTGAGGATATATATGTGAGGTTATAAACATATAGGATTAGGCAATTCGCTTATGTTGATCGATCAGGTGATGCATGTCATGTGAAACTCTAGCAGGTAAGGGAAAGCATAGATGTATAGCAGAAAATCTATTCGATTGTAAAGGATTTATAGATGCCATGCGAAGATTGTTCGAAAATGTTGATTTTCTATAGCGTCTTTCAAACATATTTATCACCATCAGGTTAAATCTCACCAGATGTCTAAAACAAGTGATATTTTTTATATGGTAGGTGATCTATAAGCTTCTACGCGATCAGCAACATAAATAGTTTGCCAGACCTAATTGTCCATTAGAGAATGCACTAAAAATACAAATAGATGGTTTATCATTTGGAGGAGTATGAACTACCAAACATGAATCTATTGTGCGGCTCACCTATTATCTACAACGACACTTATTGGAGGTGCAATCACTACCACCATGTTTATATTTGTTGCCCGAAACAAGAATGAAAAATTAGCAAACAATTACTACCAACCTCTATTTTCTTTAACAACAAACAACAAAAACAATTACTGCAACCATAATCTTTTTTGGTAGAGAGTTAGTATAATTTCAGAAGGACAATACTTCAGTCGGAACATGAAAAATACTATTCCATTATTTGGTTCGTCCAAGGTAAAATGATTGGATGTTTTAAATAAACTTAGTCATATGTATTACAATGAGGACAGCCTTTAAGAGTCATCGAAAAAATTAACCAAAATGTTCAATCCTATTAAGCAGAAAAATGTACATTTTCTAAGTGCACCGGTAACTTGAACAGAGCATCATAGGGCATCATTGGGAAAGCCCACCAATATGTTTGTTCGGTGGTGCATACGAAATACATGCAACTATTCAAATTATAGAGCTCAGTTCAGCAAATCTTGTACAAATATTGCATTGGTGAAGCAATGAAAAAAGAGTCGTGTGTAAACATTTAAGACTCACAGTAATGAAAACATTGATGGTCAATCATGTATGCACCCTCATAGCAATAAAAACAATGATTAGGATGCATTGTAGAAACATAGACAAGCAGAAGAGTTTTCAGAAAGCAAACAACAACTTAGAAGTTTGTTCATGCACAGTTTATATGGCAGACAAAATTAAAATCTTAAAATTAATATTCAGCTCCTGATGAAGTCAAGGAGAATATAATCATGCAAAATAGATAGTGCTCTGCATGTAAGAGTACCCCTGCTCCAATTACCACACAGCTTTCAGCCATGCCAACTGCCAAGAGTTCAAATAGTAACCAATTGCGCAGCTAAAGTAAAATATCTTCTCTTTTTTGTGTGTGGCCGAAGCTCCAAAAAGCCAATGCTGATATTGGCAATTACCATAGAAGCAGCAGGTAGTCCATTGTACTTCTGAAGACCAAAATTAATGTAGTATTAGTGGACTGGACTTAAAGACAACATGATGACTTAACGGGAAGTAATACGCAATGGAATTTCAAACACGGCACGTTGGAAAGTGACATGATAACGAAAAAGCAAACATCCGTAGCAAATATGGTTCCAGTAAATAACAATCTGACTCATAGGTAAATTAATACCACACCCACAGATTCAAATTTCAGAACAACAATATGTCTACTGATTTTTTTTCTTCAAGAGCTTACCTCGCAACAGCTCTGATATGATTTATGGAAGTAAGTCAGTCAGTGGCGAACTGCCAATATCCAAGCAATTATTGTCACACCCAATAGCTAGCTCCCTGTTTGGACTTCGACATTGCTCTAGTCTACAAGAGTGACTCGTCGGCTCGTCCTACCAGGAGAGTCAAGTGTTTATGAGGCAAAGTATATATAGAAAAAAAAGGGATAAAATGTCCAAGCCCCGTGGCCTGCCAGTTTCGTGAGAATAGAAAAACTGTACCAATCTACATGTCCTTCAATATACCCTACCTGAAAATTTATGGACCGAGAGTATTTGCAACTGGCAAGGTACTATAATTTACATGATCTCAACTGAATCGCAATACCTATATATTCCTTTTCCCAAATGACCACGATGATTTGCACTTCATCAAACAGATAATATGTTGATCTATTCATGAAGCAATACCAGATTAACCAAACGCGCCCTGCAGAGTTGGTCAAGAACTACTACACTCGTTCTCATTATACGCTAATCTCGAACAAGTAGGGAAGAATACGGGTGGGGTGCCTACCAGGTTGAAGAGGATAAGACGATGACGAAAAAGAACACAAAGAGGATCTCGAACTCAGCTAGGCGGACGAAGCGGAATGCCTTGTGCCTCTGTTCACCATCCTGTGATGATAGCGCTGGACGTGGCGGCCGCGATCACCCCCGTTGCCCCGTTGCCACAGACCAAATTGTTGCCCCGTCGGTCTCCAATGGCGGATCACGGTCACGGTGGCCCGCCGAGGAAGCGGAGCAGCGGTGGATGGGGCGAGCACGATCTCGACCATGATCGCCTCGCCTGCGCTGCGAAAGAAACTTTCCTAAGAAGCTTGGTCTCTCGGGATGGAAAAATTAACGTAAAAAAGGAAAGGCAGCGTTTGCTCATGGTATTCAATGGAGGCGGGGCTAGGAGGAAAGGCTAGCTTTGGTCACGGTGAAAAAAAACCGAGGTGAGAGGTCACGGTGTCCCGTTTTTTGCACTGTGCTATGACAATTGTCTCGTCCCCTTGTCCTCTTCGTGATTGGTCCCACACAGCCAGACAGGATCCAACGGTTTTTGAAAAGAGTTTATTTAGATTAAGGTGGATCCACAGATGGGTGTAATCTGGCAAGGTAAAACTGATATGTACCCAGACTGGTTTTTTATAGGTTTAGATACACCTTACGGCTTATCAACACTCAAAGAAGTTATATGCTAGATATTCTTACATCAGCCAACATATCCATAAGTTTGTTGATTATTAATTAAAAAACTAGAAAGTACTTATTTTCAAGCACTAAATTTTTAGTGAAATATAGTATGAAACTAACATTTTACATATTTTTTGGCGACAATTCTTCTATGCTTATTTTTATATGACATATCTAGAATATATCTTTTAACTCTATCAGCTTAAACACGGTCACTATGATACTTCAGAAAAATAATCATAATAAGATTATAGTTTTTCCTGGCAGACCCACGTCCTATTGTTCAAAACTAACTATTCAAAATCTATTGTTGTCAAGCAGCGTTCACCGTCGGATCGACTTCCTCACCTCCATCGAGGCGTCCGTCCCCGCTCTGTTCACGCCGAAGCTCATCGTTCTCCTAGAAGCATCGAG
>LAPY01000361.1:94662-122942 GCA_000970635.1 Eragrostis tef | reverse complement strand
CCCAAGGGCGGATCACGGTCACGGTGGCCCGCCGAGGAAGCGGAGCAGCGGTGGATGGGGCGAGCACGATCTCGACCATGATCGCCTCGCCTGCGCTGCGAAAGAAACTTTCCTAAGAAGCTTGGTCTCTCGGGATGGAAAAATTAACGTAAAAAAGGAAAGGCAGCGTTTGCTCATGGTATTCAATGGAGGCGGGGCTAGGAGGAAAGGCTAGCTTTGGTCACGGTGAAAAAAAACCGAGGTGAGAGGTCACGGTGTCCCGTTTTTTGCACTGTGCTATGACAATTGTCTCGTCCCCTTGTCCTCTTCGTGATTGGTCCCACACAGCCAGACAGGATCCAACGGTTTTTGAAAAGAGTTTATTTAGATTAAGGTGGATCCACAGATGGGTGTAATCTGGCAAGGTAAAACTGATATGTACCCAGACTGGTTTTTTATAGGTTTAGATACACCTTACGGCTTATCAACACTCAAAGAAGTTATATGCTAGATATTCTTACATCAGCCAACATATCCATAAGTTTGTTGATTATTAATTAAAAAACTAGAAAGTACTTATTTTCAAGCACTAAATTTTTAGTGAAATATAGTATGAAACTAACATTTTACATATTTTTTGGCGACAATTCTTCTATGCTTATTTTTATATGACATATCTAGAATATATCTTTTAACTCTATCAGCTTAAACACGGTCACTATGATACTTCAGAAAAATAATCATAATAAGATTATAGTTTTTCCTGGCAGACCCACGTCCTATTGTTCAAAACTAACTATTCAAAATCTATTGTTGTCAAGCAGCGTTCACCGTCGGATCGACTTCCTCACCTCCATCGAGGCGTCCGTCCCCGCTCTGTTCACGCCGAAGCTCATCGTTCTCCTAGAAGCATCGAGCGACCTCCACTCGCCTCCAGCCCATCCCCGTTGCCCCGGCGTTCTCAAGCTAGAGCCGCACGCCCATCGCCGCCGGGCGCCTCCGTCCCAGCGCAGGCTCCCAAGGTCCGTTTCCATCGACGCATCCCGCCCGGAGCAGGAGCTCTCAACCTGCCGATTCGCTGCCTCCATGGTCCCTCGTGGTTGCCGTGGCTATCGGTCACGCACTGCAGCCGTCTCCCCTCCTCCTCTAGCCTGAGTCGGCTACTTGCGCTCCTTGGACTCGCCCACTTCGATTCGTTTCCTACCGCTGCTCTGCTCCGCTGCGCAGCTGCCGTCGGGGAGCCGACCAGAGAGCCGGCTATCTTCCTTGACCGGTGTCCGTCCCCTCTACACTCGCCTTAAGATTTGCAGTGAGAACATTTTCCCCGTTTATGTGTTTGTGTTTGCGTACCTGACTGAATCGCTTCTTGCTGGCAGCCATCACAACCAGAGGCACAGGAAAGAAGATCGCGAGATGAGGGAGGCCTCCCAACGATCTGGTCCACGAGCAAAGGTACTGCTGCTTCTTGGTAAAATGGTATTACCAGAGACACATAATTGCATACATATTTTTTTTGATTCGTCTATGAAACTAGGCAATTGGATTCCTCTTCCTGCAGCATTGAATTTGTCAAATTATTGATTGGCCTATTCTGCACTTGCCAATGGATACGATGGACTAAACCAGTAATCTGCACTTGATTGTCAAATTGAGTGAAGGCCTGTTTGCTTCTGGATCCAGCTGAGATAAGATGCTATCCGATCATCAAATTGTTCTGCTTCCATTTTATGCATCTAGCAATGTCGTGCTAATTTCCGTATCTGTTTTGCTGCCAGTTCAGCTATGGAACAAGCACATAACTTCCGGTTGATTAAATTTGGAAGGAGCATCACAAGGAAGAGGCAACATATCCCTATTGTATGTTGCTTGGCGGTGCCTCTGGTACTATGTTCTTTGGGTTGGCATTGCTCATATATGGTGCCACATGAAAGCAGATGGTAAAATATTGATATAAAAATCACTTCTTTTGTGCACAGCATATGCAAATTCATTATTCTCCACTCATGAACACTTGCATTTACTTGCAAATTTTGATTTTCATTCGTGTATGCAGAACAAATTTATATACTGAAATGTATTTTGCTACGTTTTGTTTTGTTCTTTGCATCTGCAATGATTACGTGCAGGTTTCCTACTTTTTTTTGAATAAACCTCTTATTTACATGAACAATTTATCTAACAGCTTCAAGGTTTCCTTTGCAGGTTGGAGTCCTTTTGCATCGTTTGAGTTGTATGGTTCACAGATGATTTCTTATGGCAAACTAAATATTTCTGCTATTCTTCTCCTCAAGTTACTAGCAGGATATCATCTCGCCCTAATTCCCACCCACGGCAGTAGAATCATCTAAACTGCTTCAAATTGGCCACCGGTGAGCTCCGCCGCCACCTCTTCTCTTAGTACATGGCAATACCTGGTAAATGCTATATATTCCTGTTACTGGATGCCCTATCTACTGGGCAAAGATTTTAGTTACTGTCAATTTCAATTCGTCTAAATCATTTTCATATTGTGCATTCATAAATGACAAGAGAACAATCACAGAGAATGATTGTACAAAGCATTGTAGGATGCTGAAGGTAACCAATGCAAAAGTCTCACGGCACTTAGAAAACTCAGCTTTCAACGATGTTGTCATAATGGGAATACTGAAAAATGATATTACAACTTGGACCTTGATGCCTAAAGTATTATCGATATCTATTACATGAACTGAACATTTGCCATCCATGTACTCCAGATAGCGTTAAGGATTAATGCAAAAACCATATGCATTGGAATTGGTTTTGTGTGTTTCTTTTTTGTGGTGTTTATATGCATTTCTTGGATGTATTTTGTAGCTGATTCCCTTTATTGAGTAATAGCTTATTCAGTTTAGGTAGAGTTAAAATTAGTTGGCCGTTGGTCACAATTGACTTGCATACTCATGCTTTTCTGTGTTAACACTAAATCAATTTGCTCGATTTTTTTCATCATGCATTGATTCTTTCAAAAAAAAATGATAGGAAGTTTGGCACGCCCAGTTACCTGGTCAGCTGTTTTAAAGTACTTTTACCAAATATTGTTTTTCATTACCAGTTATCTAATTATATTTTCGCATTTTTAACACCAAATCTATCTGATGATCTTTACGACTTATAGTTTGTGCAGCTCTGAACTAGCTGAAAACAGAGAACACATTATTCTATTCACATTCTAACATGCAACTTCCCAGGCAAAAGCTTCAAATTGTCGCTGTTGACTTTTTTGACCGCTCGTCTTATTCAAATTTTTTACGCAAATCTTATTTACTTTTTTACAATTTGTTTTATTATTGAATATATTTTAATCATCACATATTTGTTTTTATATTTAAATATTTGTTTTGAATAAGACGAATGGTCAAACATGATGTCCAGTGACAACTATTTTGGGACGGAGGGAGTACAACTCTTTTCCGATTTCCTCCTACAGTATCATGGTATGGTTCACATTCAATATGTACTTGGAATCTTTCTACGATGTTTTCTGTCAGACAATGATTCCTTCCCTTTATTTTCATGTAGGCATATGGTACAGATAATCTTCTTTTGGATGCTACTATTCTTATCAAGGTAGATGTAACTTTGGTCTTGGATTAAGCTCTGGATGGACATCAACTATGTGATGAATGTTTACGGCAAGATTACAAGCGGGTCTAATCAGCTTCCTTCTTTTGTTGTCAGTACACACTCAGCTCCGTATATTAACCTCATAGCATGCTGATTGATCTGAATGGCAGTTTGATGCTTTCTAAGCTGTTCTAGGCTACTAGCCATGTAATGCGATGATGAAAGTTAGCATGCATCTTGGAGTACCTTTTTTTCTTTGTAATTCCAACCTTCGTATATGAGTTTTAAGTGAATGAAATGTTTATCATTCTGACCGTGCAAATTAAGAGACTTTCCTCTACATTATCATATATAACATGAGTTTCATAACCTTTATTTGAAGCTGACTAGCCATTGTTTCGTGCCAAACTTTCACAAACAACAACAAACAAAGAAACAAATAAACAAATCAGAGTAAACTAGAGATGAACCCATAAATGAGCTGCCAAAACTAAGGAAAGCAACTTCGCCAAAAAAAAAACTAAGGGAAGCAAAAGAAAAGAAAATAAGTTAACATAAAGTGAAATGTTATACAAAGATAACATGAGACCTCTATAGACTAAGTCATGCTTCTGGTGCGTCGATCGATAACTTCCATGCTCTCCTATTTAAAGATATATTTTTTTGTTATTAATCCAACAATTTGAATATCTCTTTAAAAACTTCTCCATGTAAGTATTTGGTCTACCCTGGTTCGCTTAACAATACGAGAATGTCTTAAAATCTTGCTAAGCACGTGTGTCTCTAGTGTCCATGTAAAAATGCTAAGTATAGAACATTTATTTTGCAGGTTGTAAAAATGTAATATAGTACTACTGTTGCAAGTACGTACCAGAAAAAAACATAATGCTAATGTTTCTCAAACGTAAATTGGTGTCTGTTCTATAATATTCCTAGCCCGTGCGCTGCACGGGTTAATAGGTTAGTTATACCCAATTCTATTCCTCTTACAACATGCTAGAATATTAGATCTTAATGATTTCTTTTCAGTCTTAGAAAACACTTTACTCTTGCTTCCAACAATGCAATTTGAAATTATCAATCTGAACGAGGTAACACATTTTCATTTGTTTTACGATCTCAACTACTTTTGTTGTTAGTCCTATCTTAGTTGACATTGCAATTTGGATCAGAACGATTCTAAGAATTATATGTTTCGTTTTCTTTTGTGTTCTCAATTATTATTCTAGCCAGTCCTAGAAAAATATAAACTCTTGGTTCCAACTAATGTCATCTTGGATCTTAAAGCTTATCTTATTTTATTACGTTATAATACGGTTGGTAGAAAATGTTTATCTCGATTCTAGAGTGATGGTAAGTGAAACATTAATGCATTGCGTCTCCATATTAAATGGTAATATAAATTAGGATGTACTTAGCCAAGCAGCCTATTGGTTACTACAATATCTCTTTGGAGTATTGCACTAGTTGACAAAATATGGAGCCGCAATGCAATATTCCTAATACTTCTACTTGGTGCAAATGAGTACTGCACATCAACTTGGTAAAACATGTCGCACGAGCCCCAAAGAGGGCCATTGTATATATGCCTTTGACTCGGTGCAATGAGAGGATCATGATTACTCGCGTACGGTTCATGTCATTATTGAGAAGATGTTCATTTGAGCCCTTGGTACCACCTCTACACCTTCAAAGATCCTAGTCAATTTTGAAGTTGGTATAACCGTATAAGTAGTTAACTAAAGTTGTTACCAATTCAAGTAGGAGTACTCATATAACTTTTGTTTTGTTTAGCAACCATTCTTCAAATTAAATGCTTGCAGTATTGATGTCTTTCAGCTAAGCTCATCTCAAAGAAGAAGTAACGGTGCACATAAATTTGAAAGCCGACAATACATGAAACAGATAGGAACAGTTAAGAAATAAATTAATTAATACACTACTGTTTTTAACGTACTATTGCTTAATTCGGTGAGCCACCTGTACTTCCAACTTGTACATCTCTTCCCCACATGACCACAAAACCGACCCAATGGCCAGAAAAAAAAAAGGATACCACTTGGCTAGCCTAGCTACTTGGACTCACTCTGCTGGCACGGCCATCCACTGTTGAATAAGCTTTTGAGAAAAAAAACACTCAATACAATATTCTGAAAAAGAACAGCACTAAATAATGCTCATGACGTCAACAAACGAAAACAAGCAAGCATTTTCGGAAAGCCTTTGCAATGACAGACTAGAGCCTAAGCTTTAGGCTACAATAATGAATCCAGTAAGTGCAAAATCAACAATGTCATCAGCATTTGCATGATGTTGCGGGGGGAGGTAATCATAGATCTTCCAATTTTGATACTTAGATTAGAAACTTCGACAGAAAAATGCTAACGCAATGTTTAGTTTTTAGAGAGCTTGAGTTGTGGCATGCAAAAACAATGTGGATATAAGTTAATCATTTATAATTGAACAATTGAATCCCAAGTTTGAAGTAAATACTTTGGAAATTCCTGCGAATAATTGGAAAGTAGTGGAAGTGGGAGATCCCTTCTGGATTAGTCATAAACAATGATTATATAGAGAGAGCAGAATTTCATCGCATATGAGCTAGCACAACTTGCTAACCAAGCACACTCTGGTGTGGCATATGCAGGCGCTAGTGTGTGTCAAGAATATTTCAACCACATTTCAGAGAAACGCACAAGCTTTCTCTGGATCAAAAAGAAAAAAAAAGCGTGAAAGACTTCTACTTGACTATGTGTGATGATAATAATGCCCTCGAGTACAATGGCACATATGGTTTTAACGAACGATGGTCGTTTGACACCTTTTCGAGAGTGCAGATAACATGCACGTGCATGTTTCATGTCATAAGACAGGAGTCTTCGCCGCGGTCGATCACAGAATATAATAAAATCGCCGTCTGGATGAAACGCAGCTACGTCGAAGTCCCATCCATTCTGCGAATTGTTCGGTCCAAATAAATCCAGCTTGCTCACCTTTTGCTTGAAGACCCACTCCTTACCATCGTCCTCGAGAGCATAGATCGCCAAGGCGTCATCAACGCTATCAACGTAGAGCAAGCGCTCTCGAGAATGGCCAACAACACCATGGCCGGAAGCAGGATCGTCACGGTCCGCCACAACGACTGTGACCTTCCATGTCTGTCCCGTGGTGTCCACCGATGCAACTCTGTTGTAGTCGACGGTGAAATACAGGAAGCCATTGAAGTAGGTCATGCTTCCGGTACTGTGGATCCACTTTTCTAATTGGCTATTTCTCAAAACCCAGTTGCCAGTTTCTGACGAGTAAATCTCTATCGCGTGGAGAAACAAATTGCACATCTCCTCCCGCTCCAGCAGCTAGAACACATGGAAATGCGAGGACACGGCTGGATAAAAGCCTAGCGCAGCCGAGGTCGTCTCTGTTTCCATCACAGCCTCGTCAGAGTAGCTTACCACCCCCGGGACGTAGCTGGGTTGGGGCAAGGAAACCCACTCCTCGGTGGTGGGATTGCACACCACGTAAAAGCGTGGTGATAATCGGGCCCCCAAATCAAGCCGAGGTGAACAATTGAATCCCAAGTTTGAAGTAAATACTTTGGAAATTCCTGCGAATAATTGGAAAGTAGTGGAAGTGGGAGATCCCTTCTGGATTAGTCATAAACAATGATTATATAGAGAGAGCAGAATTTCATCGCATATGAGCTAGCACAACTTGCTAACCAAGCACACTCTGGTGTGGCATATGCAGGCGCTAGTGTGTGTCAAGAATATTTCAACCACATTTCAGAGAAACGCACAAGCTTTCTCTGGATCAAAAAGAAAAAAAAAGCGTGAAAGACTTCTACTTGACTATGTGTGATGATAATAATGCCCTCGAGTACAATGGCACATATGGTTTTAACGAACGATGGTCGTTTGACACCTTTTCGAGAGTGCAGATAACATGCACGTGCATGTTTCATGTCATAAGACAGGAGTCTTCGCCGCGGTCGATCACAGAATATAATAAAATCGCCGTCTGGATGAAACGCAGCTACGTCGAAGTCCCATCCATTCTGCGAATTGTTCGGTCCAAATAAATCCAGCTTGCTCACCTTTTGCTTGAAGACCCACTCCTTACCATCGTCCTCGAGAGCATAGATCGCCAAGGCGTCATCAACGCTATCAACGTAGAGCAAGCGCTCTCGAGAATGGCCAACAACACCATGGCCGGAAGCAGGATCGTCACGGTCCGCCACAACGACTGTGACCTTCCATGTCTGTCCCGTGGTGTCCACCGATGCAACTCTGTTGTAGTCGACGGTGAAATACAGGAAGCCATTGAAGTAGGTCATGCTTCCGGTACTGTGGATCCACTTTTCTAATTGGCTATTTCTCAAAACCCAGTTGCCAGTTTCTGACGAGTAAATCTCTATCGCGTGGAGAAACAAATTGCACATCTCCTCCCGCTCCAGCAGCTAGAACACATGGAAATGCGAGGACACGGCTGGATAAAAGCCTAGCGCAGCCGAGGTCGTCTCTGTTTCCATCACAGCCTCGTCAGAGTAGCTTACCACCCCCGGGACGTAGCTGGGTTGGGGCAAGGAAACCCACTCCTCGGTGGTGGGATTGCACACCACGTAAAAGCGTGGTGATAATCGGGCCCCCAAATCAAGCCGAGGTGTTAGGGAGCAGCGAAAGAGGAAGAGGCCATTGCAAGAGTCGAGGAGCTCGACGTCCTTGTAACTGGAAGGCAAGAAGGAGAAGGATGGGGTAACCAGAGGAGGAGTAGGAGAAGACAGGCCGGCGAAGAAGAAGCGTGGTCCGGCGAGGACGCGGGGTTGTTTGAAGAAGATGCCGGACAAGGTCTGTGCGAGCCTGCGGCGGTTGGCAGGGTCGGTGATGAGGCGATGCCACGACCGGGAGACGCAGGTGCAGGCGGAGAGTGACCTGGCCGAGAGCCGCGCGAGGACGTCGATGACGAGGTGGTCGGGAAGGAAGCTCACAGGGCTCGTTTCCTCTGCCATCAAGAGGAACTAGCATGGTAGACTCGTTATTTTATTTTATGTTTGTCAAGAGATTTTTTTATGTTATTGATTGTTGTTTTGTGAGGCTTTTGTGCTTCCTCTATTATTAAATTTCAACACAATAGTTACTTCTATTAATGGTAAAGTCAGGCACTGTGGGGTAGTTCTCTACAGTTTTTCGTCAAAAACACACACACACACACACACAATAATTTTAGTTCAAAAATTTCTAACAACAATAACTTAAGAATAGAGGGAATAAGTTCTAAGTACTAACAAAAATTCTACAAACCCCTCAAATTCATAAGAAAAACTATTACTTCACATTCTTATGTAGGGTACCAAGCTGACCGTTTAAACATTTCTGGTCTTTTATGGCATAGAAATATAAAATTAAATTTTTAATATTTTTTTAATCGACCATATTGGAGGGAGTGTTAAAATATGACAACAGTTCCTTTACTGCGGAGGGAGTAATCTATATATATAACACGTCATGCTTACCACAATAAATAGATGGATACTCTTATAAAATTTTATAAATCAGCTATCTATTTACCTCAAGGGAGGCATGATGTTCATTTAATATTCCGTTTCCATGCCCCAAAGTCAAACCAAAGTCAAACACATGCATGGATCACGCTCTGTGTGCTTTGCGCCAACATCTTTTTTTCCGCTGTAATAGATGATTCCCACCATGATGCTGATTTGTCTCATCCTAAAATTTCGTTAATCGATGAACGCCGTGTACCGTGGACGACAGGTCATTCTTGTTTGCTGCTCAATCCGGCCGCCAACTGCGCCTATCGTAGGATCGTCTTTTTTAGACCTAGCGGCATTGGCCTTTCTTTTCCTTGACCAAGAATCGAGATATCCTTCCTTATCAGCCTGGCTACTGGCAAGTAGAAATCAGAGCAACAATGTGTTGTTGAAGTAGTACCATGCATGTACGTATAGCACCTGAGGTACAGCAGACGTATTTGTTAACGATCGATTATATCAACCTTCTGATGGAAGTTCAGATGGACCGTACGTAGCAACCTTGCTTCGGGATGAAAACGGAACGGTAAAATTTCATTTCGTTCCGTTCCAAATACCGTATTTCTTCCGATCGTTTCTGAAATATTCGGAATTTCAACGGAATTGGAATGAAAATGAGTCTAAGGTGGTCGGAATCGAAAAAGGAAATGATTTGGGCATTTTTCCGACCATATTTCATATTACCATATTTTGGTCAGAATTTTTCCGTTTTGTTCCGAACTCAAAGCAATCGGATCGAATAGCAGACAACTCATCGGTCCAACAGCCCACACCGGCCACAACCCTTCTAAACCCTAGTAACAAAACACCCCACCCCATTCGTCCATCCCCACGCCGACGCCGCCCCCAGTCCCGCACGCACTCGCACTGATTTGTAGTGCTTCTATGTTGACCTCTAAGTGCCTATGAAAGTATGAGACATCACTTGTAGTGCTTCTACGTTGACGTCTAAGTTAAGACTATGTTGGATGTATTGTTTCTGATATTTTTTCGTTTCGATTTGTTCATTTTCGATTCTGACTTTTCCGTTTTCGTTCCCGACCGATCAAGAAAATATGAAAATGGAAATGATTTAGGTATTTTTCCGACCATTTCCGACCATTTTCATCCCTTGCTTCACCCGATTGCTCCCAAGCTTGTCCCCCCTGTCGATCTGTATGCAAATTAATCCTGCATGATTAATCTCATCAACCTGACCCTCACAACCTTGTAGCTTTTTCTAGCTCTCATCCAGCCGTATTAAGAGACGCCGGAACGCAGCCGCATCGCTCGGGCCACCAAGTAATAAATACACTAGGGTGCGCCCGGATGGAATTGTGTGTACAACTTTGTCAACTGAGCAATATTTGTTTTCCTGGCCAAGCGCGGAGTCACGGGCTTTCAAGGAGAAGGGCTGAATTTTAAGATTGCAAAGTCCAAAAGATATATAAATATAATATACGACAGGGCTTTATTTGCAAGATAATCACAACCTTATCCTCTCCACGACCATAGCCTGCCTCTCCGATCGCCACCTTTTTTCTCTCAGAGAATAAACAAAAAAAATTACCAGCAGGTGGAGCTTCCAAGGAATGAGCATCTCGGTGCAACTTTTTCTTACTCTTCTCGACTGCAACCTCCATCGACGCTGCTCCGTGGTGCGGCATCTCTCTCTCTCCCCCGCCCCCATCTCTGCCCTTTTCTCTCCGCCACCCTCATTCATCCCTCCATCGCGCTGATGAAGTCCCGGGTGGCAAAAGGAGGTCCAGCCACCGGTCGAGCTCTGCGTCTGACCTCACCGCCGGGCCAGTCTGCGGGTTCGATGTCTCCGTCAATCTAGACGACCGCATCGGTATCGTGCAGGGCCCGTGGTTGGGGATCCCATCTGCGCGGCCCATGCTGGCCCGTCGTCGGCACCGATGTACGGATGCGATGTGTCGGCCGGAGGAGGCGTCCACGGCAGGCTGAAATCGACGCGGCCTCACGCGTCGTCCAAAAAGCTGTGGGGGGCGGACAGCTTTGCGGCATCAGCTAGTATTTACTATGGGTATTCCTCCTCCGGGCATCCGATGTTCTTCTCTCATCCGCGGCTAACCCTGGTCTGCGCGGCACCAGAACGTCAAGGTGCTGCTGTCGATGAGGCTCTGAATTACAGTCGCGTCTAACTCGTCGACGCATGCGGCCATGCTAGCTGCTACGATCGTCTTTGCTACTGGAATCCTAGTGCAAAGACGCTATTGGCCTGACGATTGCTTCCGTCAACGTGATCCATGTTCCGATGCTCTCGAATCGTGTTCTCTCTTCCTCTCGACGGTGCCATCCTCATACGCCGGTTGCTTGCCTGAAGTATTGTTGGCGCACCTTTTTTTTTCTTTTCTTTTCTTTTTCATCTCACAGCTGCGCCGTGGACACATGGCTCATCAATGTTTCATGGTGACTCAGTTTTAGGTCATCTTGCTCCTCTGGCTCGCTGGTACTTGGAGCCATTAATCGATGGGCCAAGCCTGTGACGTGCCGAGACCATGAATTGCATGCGAGCGGATGTGTAGGACGATATGGGCGGTGAGTCTCCGGCAGCGATCGAAAGCCAACCGGTTTGGCCTTGATAGTTGCACGGCCAGTTCTATCGATAGTTGCAGATAGTTGCGCAGGACGACATGGGCGGCGAGTCTCCGGCAGAGATTCTATCGATGAGGATGATGCGATATGTGATCCGGGGCACCACGAAGAAGAAACATGTTTTGGGAAGCAATTGACCTTTTCGTTTTTTTTTCCCGGTTTTAGCTTTCCTAATATAGGACTCTATAATATTCCATTTTCTGTTGGAAACGTTAGTGTTGCTGTTTGCGTGGCAACATACATTAATTGCTTCCTAATATAAGTAGTTTCCTTATCGGATTCCATTATTTTCTGTCACGTTGATGTTTCTATATTTTTGCGTTAAATAAGGTGGACAATTCGTTTAATCTTGGCCGTTCAATTTTTGTTTTTTCTCTGATTAACGTGGTAATTTCGTGACCTTGAGAACGAACATGGTTGCTCTTTTTTCTCTTCAAATACTAAGATAATAGATAGATATGCCTTTTCCAGGAGGGAAGATTTGATCTTTGATTAAGAGAATGCGAAAGGATTTCGATCAGGATTGCTCAGTTCTGTATATCTGAGGATACAGTTGTTTGATTTGAATCTGTTGCCGTGTAGTAAGTACGTATGTATTTATCGGGACAACCTTGGGACGAGAACCGATCGATTCCGACTAGAATCACTAGTACAGGAACAAAGTAAACGAGTGGAACTTGGTCTCACCTCACGCACCGTCTCGGGGTGCCACCACAGAAGAAGTACAAACACACTGTTACGCGGATAGAAAAATACACCAGACACATCAGCAAAATTCGAGGAACCACTTGTGTAGCTTAAACTAGTGTGGTGGTCTCCACATTTACACGCGGCTAGTATTAACAATCCATCTATTGTACTTCTTACGTCCCAGAATATAAAAAAGTAGATTTGGTCGAAGTCAATCCTTATCAACTTTGACTATTTGTAAGAGTAAGAAAAAGTTCAAATTACTTTCCTCAAGTATAGTCAAAGTCTGCTCACCTCCTAAATTATATCACTTGGTTTATTTTACCCTATAATACAATTTGTCTTTTTTATGTCTTCATGCACAAATGTGGCATCAGGTTTAAATTTTACGTGATGACATTAGACATAGTAACTCATGTTATAAAAATATAAAATATTTTTTTTATCATTATATATGCTAACTAGTAGCCATCTTTCACTTCAAACCGGTTAACGTCTTCTCTCCACCATGCACACACATACTATAGCCAACTTGCGCTCACTCAGCCGGCCGGGAGGACCATCACTGCTGAGTAACTTTCCAATAAAAAAATAACAGCGCACTTAGAAAGTTCTTAAAAAATAGCAGCACAAAATGATGCTAGTAGCTATTAACAACTACGTCAGCAAATAAAAAGAAACAAGCATTTTCGGAGAGCCATTGCAGTAATGATAGACCAGAGCCTATGCTTAGGCTCCAGTGAATCCAATAAGCGCAAAGAAAAAAAAAACAGCACTTGCATGATGTAGAGGAGGTGATAATAGATCTTCGAATTTTGATATTTGGGTTACAAAACTTTGAAAGGAAAATGCTACACAATGTTAAATCTTTGGAGCAGTTGGGTTGCTCCAAGAAAAAAAATGTGGATAAAATTAATCGTTTATAATTGAACAGTTGAATCCCAACTTTGAAGTTATAAAATACTTCAGAAGTTCATGCAAAGAATCATAAACTAAGTTTCTTATGAAAGTCTAATTTTTCAAGTTTCAGAAAAAACTTCACTTCAAAGCATAAATATTTGATTTCTAAAAGTAGTAATTAACCTAAATACAAATAGTGGAATTCAACCTATTAATTAGTTGTATGTATTATAACAAATTATCTTACCACTCAAATAGATAATTGAACTTGACGAATAAAAAGTTTGTTTCTCAAATACAAATTCTCTTATATATAACTCCAAGCTTGACTTTTCGAACACAGAACTAATAACGACATTTTAATCTTACAAATGAAAAGGCTGCAAATCTGAGACTGGTAGTCAAGATATCAAAGCACTTCTAGTTAGCCCTTGACGATGCTAATGCCCTCGTGTACAATGGGACATATGGCAAATGGGGGGAACGTCCTACTGTTTGAGAGGGTAAATAACGTTGGCATCCCCTTTATTTACATCATAGGATATTAGTCTTTCGTGTGAATGATCATAGAAGAAAATCAAATCGCCATCCGGATGACATGCAGAAACTTCGTATAGCATCCGTCCTCGCCAGTTTCTTCTTAATCCAAATAATGACAGGGTATTTTTGAGTGTCCACTGCTCACTGCTTTGGTCCTCAAGAATATAAATTGACAGCTCATCACATGGATCCTTGGTATCCATGTAAAGCAAGTGTCCCTGAGAGGCGCCAAGGAGACTCCATCTGTGGTCATCACCTATTGACAGCACATGGGTGACCCTCCAAGACTCACCGTTGGTGTCCACAGAAGCAACCGCATTGAAGGGGATGGTAAAATGCAAGAAGCCATTGAGGTAGGTCATGAGACCCAAGTAGATAATCCATTCTCCCTTACGCCATCTGCTTTCCCTTAGAATCCATTTGTTGGTTTCAGAACAATAAATATCCAAGGCCTGGACTTCAAAATTACACGTGACCTGAACCTCGATGAACTGAAAGACATGGAATTGCGAGGAAACGGATGGATCGAAGCCTAGGGGGGCATGTTGTGTTCATTCCATCAGTGTATTTTTCGTTGTAGTCATTATAGCCTGGAGCATGGCTCGGTTGGGGCAAGGCAACCCACTCCCCGGTGGCCCGATTGCACACTAAGTAGAATTGGGGCGGAGGAGGCGATGCGGCGGCTCCCGAGCAGCGCAAGTGGAGAAGGCTGTAAACTGGACTAGGGATTGAGGAATCGCCACAACTTGGGGTGCCGGTTCCATTGATATTTATAGTAGCAGTACAACTTGAAGTACAAGCAAACATGGCTTGATTTACAAGGCAGAGATCAATCGTATTGATCTCATACAGAAGCTATACATCAACTACTAAATATACAACAGTCGTATTCAAACATATATCGCTAACATCCCCCCTCAGTCGATGCTGGAGAATCACGAATGCAGAGGCTGGAACAGAACTCCTGAAACAGCTGCATCGGAAGGCCCTTTGTCATAATATCAGCAAACTGATGTTGTGATGGAACATGGAGAACCCGCACATGACCAAGAGCCACTTTCTTACGGACGAAGTGGATGTCTATCTCAATATGTTTAGTACGATGATGCTTAACTGGGTTAGAAGACATATACACAACGCTAATGTTATCGCAATATACAATGGTGGCTGAGGGAAGTGTGAAAGTGTATCTAGGCCCTTAATCATGTGTTTTGTGTGATTGACGTCAAAACGATCAAAAGGACTAATATTTGCATTGAGATTTTATTCAGCTAGGTCCTAACATGGAGTATTAAAAGGTTTCAATGCTACAATTCCTCTCTATGTTGAAAAGAATGGCATCAAGTACTCAATGGACGAAGTGTTCTCTCTTTTATATTTTTCATTGAGTTTAGAAATGCTTTACTATCAAGAGGGATGTTAACCATGTGTCTACTGATGTCACAAGAGTTTTTAATTAAACCAAAATCAACCAAATTCGAGCTTGAGAGAACAACCAAAACTAGTTACAATTAGCTCCTATCGGACTATCCGACACTTTGTCGGAGTATCCGGCCCCTGAAAAATAACCAAAAATTCAGTTACAGTTAGCCCCTATCGGACTGTCCGACACTTTGCCAGAGTATCCGGCCCTACTCAGGAGCGCCCTATTGGACTGTCCGGCACCATGTCGGAGTGTTTGATGGAGGGGAAATCTTTCCAAGCCTAAGTGTCTGTCGGATTGTCCGACACACTACCGGACTATCCGACAGACCCTAACCAGCAGCGTAACGGTTGGATTTGTGAGAGTGCCTATATATACCCATCCACTTCCAACAGCTCTCTCTCTCTCGTCTCCACTTACAAGAACACGACAAAAGCTTCTCCCTTTCACTCTCTACTCATTTCCAAACCTAAGATTTGTGTGATTCACTCAAGGGAGTGTTTGAGAACAAGAGATTCGTGTTGAGAGCAAGCAACCCCACTCTTGAGCTTCTTGTGGCATCATTCTCACGTGATTTCATTTGTTACTAGTGGAGCTTTGTGCTCCTAGACGGTTAGAGGTTTCTCGGAAGCTCCCAACTCGTGTGGTGAAGCTCCAGGAAGTTTGTATTACCCATTCCCGTAAGGAATTTGCTAGTGAGCAACTCAAATCAGTCTTGGTGACCATTTGGGTGAGGAAAAGGGTTGAGAGCAACCCGGTCATTTGTGGACTCTCAATGGAGATGTAGGGCACTTTGTGTGCCTGAACTTCGGGAACAAATCTTGTGTCAATTGTCTTCTATTTCGTTTGTTCTTGCGGGTGGCACCAGACTTCCCCTTGGCTGATATTTGCTAGGAGCATCTTACCTCTTGCTCCAACAAGTAGCATGAAAATTATCCACCAACCAATCCATTGACAACTTCGGCAGTCCATGGTGGTTCATCCAACTGTAGTTAACCCTATACTCTTCTTACCACTTCATGCCTATAAAAAGCGGGGACTACCCTCATCGCTCTTCACACCTTCACCACCATGGCTAGCAAGAAAAATCTTTCCACCAACAAGAAAGAACAACAAAAACAATACTCTACTTCTTCTTCCTCCTCACAACCACTAACAAACCCACCACCAATTCCACAACCAGCTCAGCCTCCTCCCGAGATTCCTTTCATTGACGCTATCCCTCTTGCCATGATTCTCCCAGGATTCGAACCTCTAGCTCCTGGCCTTCAAAAAATCGTTGCCATCTCTTCTGGTGATGAAGATGAAGAAACTGACGCTCCCTGTCAGATAAGGTTCCTTCCTGGTGGTCGCGTGCCCCCAAAGCGTGGTGGCATGGCTAGCCGAACCAGGAGCCATACTCGCCATTTCTAGGCTCCCGGACCGGTCATCACCGTCCCTGTGGGTGGATACCCCAACTTTCTCCACAAATGCTCCCAGTCTCCACTGTCTTCACGGCTCTGTCGGAGAGGTTTGGAAATAAGCCCTTGGGTACGTGATGAAGTATCTTGTACTCTTTATTTTTTCCCCTAAAGGCGATATAACTTGCCGTTGCATCGGCTGAGTAAGTATCGGCTCAATGTAATCGACGAGTCGTCGGATCCTGTACTCTGTATCAAGAATTAATCCAGACGCTCGGATAATATTTCTTCAAATATTTACCATTCATTGCTCGCTCGAACTTCTGTCCATCCAAATGCTCCAACATGTATGCATTACCATCTAAACATCGGCTGATTTTGAATGGACCGTCCCAATTCGGAGACCACTTGCCGAAGCAATTGCTTTTAGATCCAATCGGCAAAATGAGTTTCCACACTAGATCTCCTTCTTTGAACTGTTTAAGCACTATCTTTTTATTATAATGTTTTGCAACTTGCAACTTATCACGACCAATCTTCTCCATCGCTCTCAACCGAAGCTGTATTATGTCTTCTCATTCATCTCCCATTAGATTCCCATAATCCTCGGCTGTAAGGTCGTCCTGTGCGCAACCTGTCGTGACCCAATATTTACTTCCCATGGCAAAACTGCATCATGTCTATAAACTAACTGATACAGAGTTACCTTGGTGGTCCCATGACAGGACATCCGATAGACCCACATGGAATTGGCTAAGGTAGTATGTCATTTCTTCGGTTGCTCATCGATCTTCTGCTTAATCAACTTGATTAAATTTTTATTTGATGACTCAGCCTGCCCATTAGCTTGCGCATAATACAGAGAAGAATTTAATATCTTAATGCCAAAGCTTGCTGCAAACTCCAAAAACTCCTCCGATTTGAAAATGGACCCTTGATCTATACTGATCGTCTGCGGTATCCCAAATCGATAGATAATATGTTTGTTCACAAAAACAATCACATCTTTGGAAGTCACGTTTTTGAACGGCACAGCTTCTACCCACTTGGTGAAATAATCAGTGGCTGCCAAAATATACTTGTGCCCTTTACTTGACGGCGGATTACTCTGGCCGATCATATCTATTCCCCACCCCCGAAATAGCCAAGGTTTAACAATCGAATTCATAGCCAAGGCAGGGGCCCTTTGTACAGCTCCAAATCTGTGGCACTCCTAGAAACCTTTATAATATTTGAAGCAATCTTGCACCATTGTGAGCTCTTCTCAATAGCCACTTCATCTTATGTGCTGATTGATGGGTCTCACATATCCCTTCACGGACTTCTGCCATTGCCAATGTAGCCTCCTCATCGTCCAAACACTTCAACAAAACGCCTTCTAGGGTCCGATAATAAAGCTTGCCTTCCAATAAAACATATTTAGGAGCCTTATATCTGACCTTTCTAGATACCTTCTGTGATGGGTTATGCAAATACTCCATAATCTCTTTCCTCCAATCGTCGGCTGATATTTCTGCGACATCCACATACCTGTCCATCGGCCGATAACCAGAAGCATTCCGAGCAAGATCATTAGCCTCCATATTCTGCTCTCTGGGCACATGCTTGAAAGTCACATCTCTAAAACCCTCCATCAGAGCCCGACAATCTTGATAATACATCATCAACACATCATCTCTGCACTCATATACGTTGGCTAATTGATTAGTTACGAGCAATGAATCTCCGATGACTTCAACACAATCGGCTCCTGCTTCCTTCAGCAGCTGCAACCCTAGGCCTTCACAGCTTTGGGCGACTCGTACTTCAAATCGAACTCCGCCAAGGCTAACATCCACTTTCCCAAACGTCCCTTCGACACTGGAGCCGATAGTATATGTTTTACAACATAGGCCTGACGTACCACTGTGCTTTCATTGGATAACAAATAATGCCGTAGTTTTGTACACGAAAAATATAAGCATAAACACAATTTTTCAATGTCAGGATACCTGGTCTCAGCATCAATCAGCTTCTTGCTCTAATAGAAGATTACCCTTTCCTTTCCCTCTTGCTCCTAAACCAAGGTTGATCCAATTGACCTACCATCGGCAGACAAATACAACCTATAGGGCATATCTGACTTAGGTGGCGCAACTACAGGAGGCGAGCTTAAATAAGCCTTTATCTCATCTAGCACCTTCTGACGTTCTCGCCCCCACTTAAACTCTTGATTAGACTTCAACCGTAATAAGGGAGCAAAAGGTTCAATCCTCCCTGAAAGATTAGAGATAAACCTTCAGACGAAATTAACCTTCCCTATCAATGATTGCAATTCAGTCTTATCCGTTGGAGGTTTTATTTACTTGATCGACTCGATGGTTCTCAACCCAATCTCAATGCCTCTTTCATGCACAATAAAGCCCAATAACTCTCCAGCCGATACACCAAAAGCACATTTATTAGGGTTCATCCGAACCCCATATTTTCTGGTCCTTTCCAAGACTTCCCGCAAATCAGATATGTGATCATCAACACTTTTTGACTTGATTATAACATCATCGATATAAATCTCTAAAGCATTCAAGGAATGATAATGTAGGGATAAGAGATGGCTCCCTCCCCACCACCGTGCCTCCCTAAACCTTCCTTGCCTGGTGATTTCTTCCCTATTTTGATCGGGAAATATGGGAGGACTTTCTGATCTGGATTTCTCTCCGGGTTGCGCTTTCCATGAATTGGTTAAATCAAGGTTCGGATCCCCTGTCTCCCCGCTTTCCTCCAGTTCAAAGTTCTGGCTTCTTGCCTCTTTTAGCAGATCGGCTTTGAGAATCAACGAGGACTCTGTGAGTCTGATTCTCCAATCATGTTTGGGTGGCGATGCAAAAGATTTCAATGTTTATCATCTCAAAGATTGGTGTTTTCGATTTGCTGTTTCATCCAAGAATGTGGGTTTCATGGTGTTTCAGCTACAAAGTTCTATTGCAAACTTTTCGATCTGCACTTCACCCTTTGGCGCAATGGTGGTCCAAATGATATTATTGAGAAAAACAAATGGGATGCTATGCAAGATGCGGAATGGCACGTTGTCAATCGTTCTAAAAAAAGTTATGCAGCTGCAGTTTCTGGAAACCATTCTAGCAGAGGCTCTTCTTCCAAAAATACTGAAATTCTTCCTACTGCGGATCTCCAACAGGATCATGTTGCTCGTGCTCATGGCAAACAATCAGTTTTCAAGCGGATTTTCTATCCTGATAATTATTTCATGAAGAATTATGCCTCTGAATTGGGTCACGTTCGTGCTGATCACAAGCATCAGGATCGAACTTCTTTTGCTCAGTCTGATACAGTTCGTCGTTCATCTACAAGTTCAATTTTTCAAATCTCCAATTTTGGGTAATCCCAGATCTGGTGGCCCACATTTAAAAGGTAATTATGTCACCGCAGGGTGCTTTAGATGCCTTTCCACGGATCAATTCATTAGTAATTGCCGGAATAACGTAAGATACCGTGTCTGTTTCAATTATGGCCATATTTCCTGTCGCTGCTTAAAGAAATTTCCTTCCCGTCTCTACCGGCCCAAACCTCGCAGCTCGCCGATTGCCTCTTCAGCACCAGCCCAGCACGACCATATTAAGCGCGCCTCTGTTCCATTTGTTACAGAACCATCACCTTCTCAACTCGCCCCTTCGCATCCTCCGTCATCGCTCGCCTGGCACCTCGTTGCCTCTGCTGCGGAGTGCTCCACCATGGCCAACTATCCCTCTGACCCTCGCCGCTTTGTGTCTGCTGGTTTCTGCATCACCGATTGGCCGCCGCTTGATGCGCAAGTGCGTCCCCATCGCCGTCTGCGTGCTTTCACGGGACCTGTGCAGAAGGTGAATGAGGCTGTGGCGATCGCTGTGCTGCACCCTGTAAGTGGCTCCTGATGATTTCAATTCCATGGCATCTGCTTTGCGTGAGTACCTCTTTCATCAGCGCCCTGTTCGCTCTGCTCGGATTGAACCTTGTCCTATTGGAGCTGCATTCGTAACCTTTAGTACATGTCTGGAAAGGGATAGAATCATTGGGGAGAGAGAGAGAGAGAGGCCTTTTGGTCCTTATACTCTGCATTTTGTTAAACATGATGAGGGTTACAATGCTGCTGATTGCCAACTAGATCGCATTGCTTGGTTCATGCTGCTGAATTATCCTTTGGATTGCCGTCACCCTAATGTAGTTTCTAGGGCTGTTGCTGGCTTTGGTCTTTTACTGCAAGTTCATGATAGTAGTTCAAAAGCTAGTGTCATTGTCAAAGTTCTGCTTCATGATCGTGCTGAGGTCCCTGATGACATCATGGTTACTCCTGGTGATGAGCACTATGGTCGCTCTTTCACTACTGTTGTGGTTCCTCTCACTTCGGAGTGGGTGCTTCCGCTTGGTGATGAAGTACCCCCTCCGGAGGACTCCTTCGCTCACCCGCTGCTAATTCGGCCTCCTCTGCTCCTCGTGACCGGGTCGACTCTGCTGGACATGGTGGCTCCAACAGGAGTAGGGCTGACCTGGCCCTGTCCCCGCCGCTGGACAATGCGGTGACTGCTGACGGGATGCTAATGCGGCGTGTGTCGCCTTCGGCATCCCCGATCTTTGGCTCAGCGGATCGCACCTCTGGCGAGCTCCCGCTGCCTACTGACGCTGCGCTGCCCTCGCCAGTGCCTGCTGCTGGGTCGCCGGTGCGGCGTGTGTCGCCTACGGTGGCCCCTGATGTTCTCCAAGGTGCTCTGAACTCGCCACGGACCCCTGCTCCTGCTGCTATGAAGCAGGGGAACGTGGTGCTCCCGGCGCGTTTTGATCGTGACATTCTCCTTGCTGAAGGGTTGGAGCCTGACATGGTGTATCCAACTATTGGAGACCGCATGGGCTCTCCCCCTCGGGCTGCTCGTTCTCTTGCTGATGATTTCAACGCCAGTTTTAAAAATTCTCTTGTGGATCCCGGATCAATTCATTAGTAATTGCCGGAATAACGTAAGATACCGTGTCTGTTTCAATTATGGCCATATTTCCTGTCGCTGCTTAAAGAAATTTCCTTCCCGTCTCTACCGGCCCAAACCTCGCAGCTCGCCGATTGCCTCTTCAGCACCAGCCCAGCACGACCATATTAAGCGCGCCTCTGTTCCATTTGTTACAGAACCATCACCTTCTCAACTCGCCCCTTCGCATCCTCCGTCATCGCTCGCCTGGCACCTCGTTGCCTCTGCTGCGGAGTGCTCCACCATGGCCAACTATCCCTCTGACCCTCGCCGCTTTGTGTCTGCTGGTTTCTGCATCACCGATTGGCCGCCGCTTGATGCGCAAGTGCGTCCCCATCGCCGTCTGCGTGCTTTCACGGGACCTGTGCAGAAGGTGAATGAGGCTGTGGCGATCGCTGTGCTGCACCCTGTAAGTGGCTCCTGATGATTTCAATTCCATGGCATCTGCTTTGCGTGAGTACCTCTTTCATCAGCGCCCTGTTCGCTCTGCTCGGATTGAACCTTGTCCTATTGGAGCTGCATTCGTAACCTTTAGTACATGTCTGGAAAGGGATAGAATCATTGGGGAGAGAGAGAGAGAGAGGCCTTTTGGTCCTTATACTCTGCATTTTGTTAAACATGATGAGGGTTACAATGCTGCTGATTGCCAACTAGATCGCATTGCTTGGTTCATGCTGCTGAATTATCCTTTGGATTGCCGTCACCCTAATGTAGTTTCTAGGGCTGTTGCTGGCTTTGGTCTTTTACTGCAAGTTCATGATAGTAGTTCAAAAGCTAGTGTCATTGTCAAAGTTCTGCTTCATGATCGTGCTGAGGTCCCTGATGACATCATGGTTACTCCTGGTGATGAGCACTATGGTCGCTCTTTCACTACTGTTGTGGTTCCTCTCACTTCGGAGTGGGTGCTTCCGCTTGGTGATGAAGTACCCCCTCCGGAGGACTCCTTCGCTCACCCGCTGCTAATTCGGCCTCCTCTGCTCCTCGTGACCGGGTCGACTCTGCTGGACATGGTGGCTCCAACAGGAGTAGGGCTGACCTGGCCCTGTCCCCGCCGCTGGACAATGCGGTGACTGCTGACGGGATGCTAATGCGGCGTGTGTCGCCTTCGGCATCCCCGATCTTTGGCTCAGCGGATCGCACCTCTGGCGAGCTCCCGCTGCCTACTGACGCTGCGCTGCCCTCGCCAGTGCCTGCTGCTGGGTCGCCGGTGCGGCGTGTGTCGCCTACGGTGGCCCCTGATGTTCTCCAAGGTGCTCTGAACTCGCCACGGACCCCTGCTCCTGCTGCTATGAAGCAGGGGAACGTGGTGCTCCCGGCGCGTTTTGATCGTGACATTCTCCTTGCTGAAGGGTTGGAGCCTGACATGGTGTATCCAACTATTGGAGACCGCATGGGCTCTCCCCCTCGGGCTGCTCGTTCTCTTGCTGATGATTTCAACGCCAGTTTTAAAAATTCTCTTGTGGATCCAAAAATTGGAGCTTTCCAATATTTCTACAATTGTATTGCTGCTGCTCCTGAAGGTCTTGCAGGTATTGAGTCATCGCATCGGGTGCTGGACATTGCTATGGGTTCTGTACTCATCAACATTGGCAATGAAGTCCCACTGCACCAGCGCTATCTGATGAAAGTCACCACGACACCAAAAATGCCAAGCTCCTGTGTTATTGAGGAAATTGCTGAAGAGGGTGACAAGGATGTGAAGCAACCGACTCCTCGCAAGCGCCGTGCTAGGAAGCCTCGCACCCCCATTGATGTGCGCCTTCTCCGTCGCAGTAAGAGAATCAACAAGAACCTGGAAGGCTTCCGTGATGAGGAAAGTGCCAAGGCTGCTGCTACCGAAGTTGTTCCACCAACCTCACCGCCAAGACTGTTCGTGGGCTCTGCGACTGATGATGCTAGCTCTTCTGCACCGCCTCCCTTTCTCTCCAAAGGCAATGTGATTGCCATTGGTACTGGTTTCCTCCAGATGGGTCCTGAGGACCTTCCTGATGCGGCTCTGGAGGCCATCAGCAGCGCTAGTGACAATGAATAATTCTAGTTACCTTTCCATTAGTTGTGATGGGTCATGCTATTGGCATGCTTTTGAACTCTGGTCATTTATCGTTTTTTTCTTGGTCATGTTAAACTTTAAGATGGTTTAAGGATACTATCTCTTTTATTCTATTTGGATGGACTGTTATTACCTCTCAGTCCACTGACTGGTCCCTCTTTTTATATGGATGAATCTATTTTGTATTGGATTGTGTGGAATGCACCTCCCTCTGTCGAACTGGCACATGGACAATATTATTCAGAAGCTTGGGGTTCTCACAAGTTGTCTCTTATCTGGTGGTGTTGGTTGTTACTGAGTCATGCCTATAGCATGCCTCTGATCATCCCCTCACAAGTAGTTTTTTTATGGATCACAATAGAAACTGGAATATCCTGTCATGGAATGTGAGAGGCATAAATTCACAACGAAAGTGGGATGATATCAGAGATAAGATTAATGAAAGCAATTGCTCAATCTTTTGTCTCCAGGAAACAAAGAGGGAAGCTTTTGACAATGCATATCTGAGGAAATTTTGTAACCATGTGTTCAACAAATTTGTCTATAGTCCCTCAAATGGTGACTCTGGGGGACTTTTGGCTGTTTGGCAAGGCTCTCATTTTACTGGACAGCTGATTGACTCGAACATGTATTCTGTCACAGTTAAGTTCACATCCAACATTTCTGGGCAAGTTTTTCACCTCACAAATATTTATGGTCCCTCTTCTCAACCTGACAAGCCGGCTTTCATTTCTTGGCTATATAATTTTGATACTACAAATATTGAAGATTGGATTCTTATGGGCGATTTTAATCTTATACGAAGTCAAGAAAACAGGAACAGACCTGGAGGTAATATACAAGATATGATGTTGTTCAATGATGTTATCCAACACCTTGATCAGGTTGAAATACCTTTTAAAGGGCGTGCATTTACATGGAGCAATATACAAGACTCTGCTCTGCTTGAAAAATTGGACTGGGTGTTCACTACTTTACCCTGGACTCTAACCTATCCAAATACTATGGTGCAACCTCTGGCTCGACTTGTGTCATATCATGATCCATGTCACTCAGATTGGAACAAAAATACCAAAAGCTTCCATTTTTCGCTTTGAAATATTGGACAAAATTTAGTAGCTTCCTGCCTACTGTACAAGGGGCGTGGGCCAATGCACCTTTTCATTGTAATCCGGCCAGAAATATATCTGGTAAACTTAAATTTCTGAGGAGAATTTTGAAGGCATGGAGCAGAGAGCTGTCGAAGCTGAACAAGCTCATTAACAACTCAAATGTTGTACTTGCCATCTTGGATGGTTTGGAGGAGCAGAGAGATCTATCCACCCTAGAAAAGAATTTCAGGAAACTTGTCAAACATTATCTGCTAAAGCTCCTAGAAGCAAAAAGAATATATTGGAAGCAGAGGGCCACAATCAGATGGGTATGTTTTGGGGATGAAAATTCTAAATTATTCCAGGCATATGCAACACAAAAATTCAGAAGTAATTATATCTCTCGGCTCAAATTATCGGATGGCACAATACTAGTTGATCATGATCTTAAGGCTGGAGCCCTCTGGTCTTCGTTCAAGAAATGGTTGGGACAATCAGAATTCACACACATGGCATTCGAACTTTCGGAACTCATTGATCCAGTTATATTGCCAGTGTTGGACGAACCCTTCTCTACTGAAGAAAGTAATTCTGTGATCAAAGATATGCCTAATGATCACGCACCAGGGCTGGATGGTTTTAATGGAAAGTTTATCAAACACTGTTGGAATATTACCGGACAAGACCTCTGTAATCTTTGTGCTGCATTCGCAGAAGGAAACCTAGATGTGCAGTGTATCAATGGTTCCTTCATTGTGCTTATTCCAAAGGTATCAGATCCTGAAGGAATTAATGATTATAGACCAATTTCATTGCTCAACTATTCGATTAAATTGCTCACTAAGCTTGTTGCTAACAGATTGCAATTTGTGATTACACGAGTAGTACATCTCAATCAATATGGATTTATTAAGGGTAGAACTATTCAAGACTGCTTGGCTTGGGCGTTCCAATTTTTACACATATGTCACCAGTCCAAGAAAGAGACTACTCAAGCTTGATTTTGAGAAAGCATTTGACAAGGTGGAACATCAAGTAATTTTGGACATGTTTAAGCACAAGGGGTTCTCTGATCTTTGGATACAGTGGATTAAGCAAATTCTATCTTCTGGTACCTCCTCGGTGCTTCTAAATGGTGTTCCTAGGAAGACCTTCCACTGTAAAAGAGGGGTCCGGCAGGGGGATCCTTTGTCACCACTTTTGTTTGTTATGGCTGCTGATCTTCTCCAGAGTATTGTTAACTCAGCGGCAAATAAAGGTATTCTCAAGCATCCGTTGGGGCCAAACTTTGTTGGTGATTATCCCATAGTACAATACGCAGACGACACCTTGCTGGTTCTTCCTGCTGATGGTTGGCAATTATTTTGTCTAAAAGGCATCTTGAGAAGTTTTGCTGATTCTACGGGCCTCAAAGTAAATTTCAAGAAATATTTTCTAGTATCGATAAATGTAGAGGCAAGTAAAGCTCAACATCTGGCCAATACTTTTGGATGTGCAGTTGCGGATATGCCATTCACATATTTGGGTCTTCCATTGGGGACTACCAGGCCACAAGTTCAGGACTTCAAGCCCATCCTGAACAGAATAGAGAGGAGACTTGCTGGCATTAATTCAATGCTCTCTTATGATGGAAAATTGAGACTGGTTAACTCTCTTGTTACTTCTATCCCCATGTATGTCATGTCAATTATCAAACTGCCAGGACTAATAACCAAGCAGATTGAGCAATACAGTAAACGATGCTTGTGGAATGGAGGGGATATCAATAGGAAAGGTGGATGCCTGGTAGCATGGAAACAAGTAACACTGCCAAAGAATGAATGTGGACTCGGTATTCTCAATATAAAAGCTCAGAACAATGGCTACGTCTAAAATTTCTTCACAGATTTTACAACAGAGAAAATATTCCTTGGGTTAATCTTACTTGGTCCAGATTTTACTCTAATCGAAAAGCGCCACAATCTAGAAGGCCTCTTGGGTCCTTTTGGTGGCGGGATATCATGGCACTGGTACAGACATAGAGAGGAATGGCTACTTGCACTGCTATAGATGGTCAGACATGCATGTTTTGGCAAGATTTATGGGGTTTCGGCATGCTCAAAGACCTATATCCACAACTCTACTCCTTTGTTAGAGATAATGGGGCGTAGGAAATTGAGGCCACATGCCGCCCCATTATCCCCACTCCTCTTGACCTCCCCCAAAACTTGCTCCTCGGTCCTCTTGCTCCTCTGTCTCCAGCCGTTTTCTTCCTTAGAATCTGCACAAAGGTCTCTCGCTCTCCTCTTCCTAAACAATCTATATGGCACAATCAAATTCCTTCGGTTTATCACCCAGCCTATCGTTCGGCTTGACAGGGTAGCAACCACACCACAGCCCTTCCTACCGATGAAAACCTAGGGTGGGGATGGGGATGGGGATGCAACGAACCAAAGCTGGCCGAAAAGTTACTCCACCTGCCCCCCTTTTTCCTCCCTATCGGGTCACAGATCGGATTCCCCTGGTTCGCCCACTCGAGATTGTGTGGTTCTGATCTTGCCACCTGCAACTCCCCTGGTTTGACGTGTGGTTGGATTCGAATTCCATCCCTCGTGCCATTCCCCACCTTCCGGAAGCTTCTTCGCAGACAACCTCTTCCTGGCGACGGCTCACCTGCTACCCTGATCGGACTTGCTCTCGGCAGCGACCCACCAGGCCACCACTTCACGGTCACGGGTGCTTCTCGAGGTGTCGCCCCTCCTTTATGCGAGCTATCCATCGTGGGGCATGTCATTTTTTTCAAAACTGTGACTAGTCTGCGAGCTACTATAACAATATAATTACTAGTCTGCCATCAATGCTACCTAATACTATTGAAGTCAGTCAATTTGAATCATCAGATCATAACACTAACTAGTATCTTCAAATAATACTAGCTAGTATGGCGATCGTAAAAGTCTTCAAAATTTATCAGTGATTGTATGATCCATTAAGTCTCAACAGAGATTAGTCAGCCTCTATGTGACCCTAAATACCTATTGACAAAATACGATGAAATGTAAAGCACGGTGAGCGATAAGCACTCAATGCAATTATGCCTCGATAAGTGTATCTTGCGGAATTGTTTCATTGGAAGCTGTTCGCATCAATAGCTACCAATAAAATTATGTGCGTGTATATGCTTATCCGAGATATGACACATTTCTAGCAGAACACCTAAACTGAACACCAAAACTTAAAAACTGTCAAAACTTCCAAAAAACTGTTCAACAGAAAACCTAAATGGATACAAGAACCTATTTTTTTTTATACTCCTGAACTCATATTTGAGTTTCCACCAAATGGAAACAGAAAACTAGACTCCACTGGTGGGAACGACCAACTGCCAAGCTCGGACATTTCCGCCAACGTCGCCACTAAGTTTTGCAGCAGCTACAGTGTTTTAGTTATTTCTTCTGCAGCTGCTACAGTATTTCTGCAGCCGCTACAGTGTTCGCAGTTATTTTTCT
>LAPY01000361.1:27315-68001 GCA_000970635.1 Eragrostis tef | reverse complement strand
GCTGGAGCCCCCCCTACCCCCTGAAACTCCATGGAGAAGATGAGGGGAGAAGGGGAGAGAAGGAGAGGAAAATGAAGAGGAAGGGGGGGCTGGAGGAAGAAGAAGGGTGATCAGCCCCTCTTTGCTCGCCGTCCTAGCTCCGCCACTGACTGAGATTCGATTAATTTATTTCACCATGTCCTTCTCGAGACATCAATATCATTCTGGAACAAGAAATATATGCGGTGCTTCTTCTGGAGCATGGTGACTTCTACTTGATTTTTTGTGCTGCTGCTAATAATGCCCTCGAGTACAATGGCACATATGGTTTGAATGGGCGATGGTCGTTTGGCACTTCTTCCAGAGTGCAGATAACATGCACATGCTTGTGATTCATGTCATAAGACAGGAGTCTTCGCCGCGGCCGATCACAGAATATAATGCAATCGCCGTGTGGATGAAACGCAGCTACGTTCCATCCATATTGCGAATTGTTCGGTCCAAATAAATCCATCTCCCTTACCGTTTGCTTCAAGACCCACTCCTTATCATGGTCCTCGAGAGCATAGATCGCCAAGGTGTCATCCTCGTCAAAGACGCTGTCAAGGTAAAGCAAGCGCCCTCGAGAATGGCCAACAAAACCATGGCTGTATCCGTAATCCTTACAGTCCGCTACAACAGTGGTGACCTTCCATGTCTGTCCCGTGATGTCCACTGATGCAACTCTGCCATCGTCGATTGTGAAATGCAGGAAGCCGTTGAAGTAGGTCATGCTTCTGGTACATTGGGTCCACTTGTCCAATTGGGTTTTGCTCAGAACCCATTTTGCCAGTTTCTGACGAGTAAATCTCCATCGCGTCGAACAACAAATGGTACTGCACCTCCTTCTCCACCAGCTGGAACACATGGAAATGCGAGGACACGGCTGGATCAAAGCCTAGCGCAGCCGTGATTGTCTCCGTGTTCGTCATATATTCGCCAGAGTAGCTTGACACCCCCGGTGGGTTGCTGGGTTGGGGCAAGGCAACCCACTCCTCGGTGGTGGGATTGCACACCACGTAGAAACGTGGTGATAGTCGGGGCCCCAAATCAAACCAAGGTGTTAACGAGCTGCGAAAGAGGAAGAGGCCATTGCAAGAGTCGAGGAGCTCGATGTCCTTGTAGGTGGAAGGCAAGAAGGAGAAGGATGGGTTAATCAGAGGCGGTGTAGGAGAGGAAAGGCCAACGAAGAGGGGTTGTCCGGCGAGGACGCGGGGTTGTTTGAAGAAGATGCCGGACAAGGTCTGTGCGAGCCTGTGGCGATTGCCAGGGTCGATGATGAGGCGATGCCATGATCGGGAGACGCAGCTGCAGCCGCGCGAGGACGTCGATGACGAGGTCGTCGGGAAGGACGCTCACCGGGCTTCTTTCCTCTGCCATCAAGAGGAATATATATGTCTTTTCCAGGAGGGAAGATTCGATCTTTGATTAAGAGAACGCGAAAGGATTTCGATCGGGATCGCTGTATATCTGAGGATGCAGTTGTTTGATTGAATCTGTTGCCATGTACGTATGTATTTATCGGGCCAACCATGAACCGAGAACCAATCAATTCCGACTAGAAAAAAGTAAACGAGTGGAACTCGGTCTCACCTCACGCACTGTCTCGGGGTGCCACCACAGAAGAAGTACACAAACACACTGTTACGCGGACAGAAAAATACACCAGACACATCGGCAAAATTCGGGGAGCCCCTTTTGTAGCTTGAACCAGTGTGGTGGTCTCCACATTTACGCGCCAGTATTAACTATCCAACTATTGTACTTCTTACGTCTCATATTATAAACATTTTTAAATTTGGTCAAAGTCAATCCTTGTCAATTTTGACTATTTATAAGAGTAAAAAAAGTTCAAATTACTCCACTCAAGTATAGTAAAAGTCTACATAGCCCCTAAACTATTGTTTGGTTCATTTCACTCTCTAAACTATGTCACTTGGTTTATTTTACCCTGTAATACAATTTGTCTTTTTTATTTCTCCATGCACAAATATGACATCAGGTTCAAATTTTACTTGATGATAGTGGCCATAGTAACTCATGTTACAAAAATATAAAATATTTTTTATCATTATTTTTATCATTAAATATGTGAACTCAACTGTAATACAATTTGTTTTTCACTTCAAAAAGGTTACCGTCTTCTCTCCACCATGCACACACATGCTATAGCCAACTTGCGCTCACTCAACCGGCGGGGAGCACCATCCACTGCTGAGTAAGCTTTCCAACAAAAAAAATGACAGCACTAAAAAAAATAACAGCACTGAAAAAGTTCTTAAAGCCAAGCTCTCGTGGGTGAGTTGGTTGGTGGAGCCAGGTGAACTCCCAGTCACCCCGGGTTCGAGTCTTGGCACTTCCTTAATAGAATGCCAGGGAATACCTCTCCCCTTGGTCTAGTTTTTTTTTAGTTCTTAAATAGCAGCACAAAATGATGCTCATAGCTACTAACAACTACGTCAGCAAATAAAAAGAAATAAGCATTTTCGGAGAACCATTGCTCCGGAGAATCCAGTTAGCGCCAAAAAAAAAACAGCACTTGCATGATGTAGAGGAGGTGATATCAGATCTTCGAATTTTGATATTTGGGTTACAAAACTTTGAAAGGAAAATGCTACACAATGTTAAATTTTTGGAGCAGTTGGGTTGCTCCAAGAAAAAAAATGTGGAAAAAATAATCATTTATAATTGAACAATTGAGTCTCAACTTTGAAGTTATAAAATACTTCAGAAATTCATACAAAGAATCATAAACTAAGTTTATTATGAAAGTCTAATTTCCCAAGTTTCTGATAAAACAAAGCATAATTATTTGTTTTCTAAAAGTTGTAACCTAAATACAAATAGTGGAATTCGACCTATTAAGTTGTATGTATTATAACAAATTATCTTACCAGTCAAATTGATAATTGAACTTGACGAATAAAAAGTTTTTTTCTCAAATACAAATTCTCTTTTATATATAACTCCAAACTTGACTTTTTTAACACCGAACTAATAACGACATTTTAAACTTACAAATGAAAATTTAAAGGCTGCAAATCTGAGACTGGTAGTCAAGATATCAAAGCACTTCTAGTTAGGCCTTGACGATGCTAATGCCCTCGTGTACAAGGGGACATATGGCAAAAGGGGGGAACGTCCTACCTTGTTGAGAGGGTAAATAGCGTTGGCATCCCCATTATTTACATCATAGGATATTAGTCTATCCTGTAAATGATCATAGAAGAAAATCAAATCGCCATCCGGATGACATGCAGCAACTTCGTAAATCATCCGTCCTCGCCAGTTTCTTCGTAATCCAAATATTGACAGCATGGTTACGGTCTTTTTGAGTGTCCACTGCTCACTGCTTTGGTCCTCAAGAACATAAATTGACTGCTCATCACATGGATCCTTGGTATCCATGTAAAGCAAGTGTCCCTGAGAGGCGCCAAGGAGACTCCATCTGTGGTCATCACCTACTGACGGCACATGGGTGACCCTCCAAGACTCACCGTTGGTGTCCACAGAAGCGACCGCATTGAAGGGGATGCTGAAATGCAAGAAGCCATTGAGGTAGGTCATGTGACCCAAGTAGATAATCCATTCTCCCTTGGGCCACCTGCTTTCCCTTAGAATCCATTTGTTGGTTTCAGAAGAATAAATCTCCAAGGCCTGGACTTCGAAATTACACGTGACCTGAACCTCGATGAACTGAAACACATGGAATTGCGAGGAGACGGATGGATCGAAGCCTAGGGCGGCATGTTCTGTCATCATTCCGTCAGGGTATTTTTCGTTGTAGTCGTCATAGCCAGGAACATGGCTCGGTTGGGGCAAGGCAACCCACTCCCCGGTTGCCGGATTGCACACGATGTAGAATTGGGGCGGAGGCGGCGATGCGGCAGCTCCCGAGCAGCGCAAGAGGAGAAGGCCATTGCAGGAGTCCAGCAGCGTGATCTCCCCGCAGCTGCGGGGAAGAAACGAGAGAGTCGTATCAACACCGGGCGGTGGAGGGTCGGACAAGGCCATGAAGCCCCATGACGGGCTGCTGGTGCCATCGGGATAACGGGAGTAGAAGAAGCCGCATAGAGTCTGTGCCAGCCTGCACCGGTGCTCCGGATCGTCCATGAGGGCACGCCAGGATCGGGAGACGCATTTGAAGCGGCAGAGCGACTTGGCAGGCAGCCGCGCGAGTATCTCGACGATGAGGTCGTCGGGGACGTTGCCTGCTGGGCACTGCCTCTCTTCGTGCTCCATCCCGAGGTAGTGTTCGTAGAGATGCGATACTGGTTTCAAAACCGATCGAACAGCTTGATCGAGAGGAAGATGGCAAACAGGTTCAAGTTTCAGGCGGAATCGTCCGTAGTCGTCCGCCGTATTTATAGGCCGCTGGAACTGCAACCAACAATTAGATAGATACTCCGTCTCGAACTCGTTTGCACGTACCATAAGTAGTGCCCACGCCCACGGGGATAACTTGTTCAGCGTAAAAAGATGGAATTCTCGGAAGAAATGGCAAAGGAGTTCGATCTGAATTAAATCGGACTTCCTTTTTCAGACTCGAAAATCGATTGCTGGAATGACCGGAGCATGGAGACTGGAGAAGCATGCAACTGCGCAAGGTTGTTGTTGCAAATCCAACTTGGTTATATTAGTGTTCGCCAGCATAAGTTCCGTCTCTGCAATACAATTCACCTCATATTGACATTCAATGTTCTCAAAATCAGTCAGAAATCTATCGGTTCCGTGTATCAGGATACTGTTTCAGTCTTCGGCCTCCTCGACATTGGTTCGTGCAACGGTCAGTTTAAATAGCCGAGCAGAGATCAGATGACAGGCTGACACAAACATCACTCAACCTCAACGGAAATAACCTAATCCTGTTAATTAAGCTGGTAAACAATAAAGTCAACATAAATTAAGCAGCTGGTTATTCCAGCATGAACTCACTTTCGTCAATTCACTCGTACTCAGGCCAGTCTCAATGGACACTTTCATATCACAATTTTCAAAAGTGACACATCAGCTTTATGGTCTCATTCTATAAAATGAAAGTGCATCTCTCAATGCTTACTTTCATATCACGGTTTCATATGTGACACGTTAGGCTTATGGTTTTAATCTATGAAATGAAACTGCATCTCACAATCCCTTCTTTCATGTCACGGTTTCATAGGTTTGTCAAAACATTAAATTATTGCTAGATGGCTCTTAGTTATTGGTTAGGATCCTTATGGATGAAAGAAAAGACTCTCAATCCAATTTCATTTAGCTTTCATAGTGTTGGAAAGAGTGCCCACTTCCTTTCATGGGGATGAAAGGCATCCCCTCTCTTTCATATTTAATTCCTTGCCATGTCACCATTTTTGTTGATGTGGCATCTAATTAACTGCAAATGAAAGGGCCACTGAGACTGGCCTCAGTGGCGGTCAAGGGCGCCTCTAGCAGCGGACATCATACCTACAACTCAGGTTGCATGCGCCACTGGAATCTCAAAAATCAAGTGACGGTCGAGGATGCCCGCCACTAAAAGACCATTAAATAATTAAAAAATAAAACCGGGCAGATCTGGGTCCATAGCCAGCACCGCAATGCTCGCCTCGACGCCAGCCATCACCGTCTAGCTGTTGTGCCACCTGGCAGCGGCGTGCCCGAGGATCCACTACAACACGGTTCGCACGACGACAGAACCCTAGCCAACCATGACGTGCTTGTTCACTAGCCCAGCTGCTGCGCCGCGATTGGATCTCCGCTACCCGCACCACACCATGCCTCAATCTTCGTGTCGCCATCCAGCCGTCGCGTCTGGATCTCCGCCTCTCCAGCCCGGCTATCGCGCCCAGATCTACGCTTGGAGGAGCTCGCATGAGGCAACATGACGAGGAGCACGAGGACGGAGTCAAGGACCTTCTATCAGCCTCCTCATCTCCATGATCCCTACCCCGATCTATGCCTGCTCGACATGGCCGCGAGCTCACCACCGCCACCCAGAATTGACATGGTAGATGCCGGCCGGAAGATGCCACCATGCCGGAGTGGTGAGGGTGTGGGAGGCAATCACTGGAGTGGTAAGGGAGAGGGAGGCGGTCACCGGATTGGAGGAGTGAGCGGGAGAGTGGAGGCATGCGAGAGAGAGGAGAGAAGGTCAGACTGTAGGAGAGGATAAACTGAGGCGAGAGGAGGCCACTGCGCAGGAGAAATTAAAGAGAGAAGAAGAGGAGTTTGCGAAGGAATATTTATTGCTAGGGTTTTTTGTCAGCCGGTGGCAATTTCCGGTGGCGGGGAGGCAAGTGACGCCAGCCTTCGCCTGTCACCAAAATTGAAGTTTCCAATGCCAGAGACACAGGTGACATCAGCAAGATTGGCTCTACTAACAGTTCTACCTAATGATGTCAGCATGTCCGTCACTAGTAGAAGGCTGTTGGTGTCCCTTTGCCATTGCAGCGACGAGCAAAATGGTGCCCGCCACTTCTGAAAAATGCATGGGTCACTAGAGGCCTCTATTGTCCTAGTGATTATTTGTCTTTCGAAAAAAAATACTTCCATCGATTATCGACCTGACAATTGTTTAATAATTCAATGTATTGCATCGTACCCTACATATCTAAATATCTAATTAAGCAGCATGGATTGGCTGAGCCAATTGTAGACACTATATATATTTATTTGCAGGATATGGATTGTACGAAAATCAAGATTCTCTGTAGTACACGAAGTTCTTCGAGAGACATCTATGTTATTTCAAAACTATAAAGTAAAACGCTACAAATAAATGTGAGGCCAGTAGATGACATTGTGAAACAATTGCTTTTAGCTCGCAGCTGGTAACGCTAGCGTCTTAGTGTAGAATGGAACATATCGTAAAAAGGGGTAGAGATAGAGTAGCTCTTCGTCCAGAGTGCAGAGAACACGCACATTCCCTTTACTCATATCATAGGACATGAGTTTTCTCCGTCTCCTGTCAAAGAAGAAAATCAAGTCACATTTAGGATGGATCGCTGCCATGCTGTATATTGGTCGCCAACCCGAGTCGCCTGATAGTGTTCCAAACAAAGCTTGCTTGCTGACTCGGTGCTTGAAGGTCCACTCGTCACGGTCGTGATCCTCGAGAACATAGATTACCCACGCATCTTGCCATTCAAGGGACTCAATGTAAAGCAATCGCCCTTGAGAATGGCCAAAGAAACCACCAAGGTCCGAATGGCCAGGGAACTGGACGTCCATGGTCCTCCATGCACCTGTGGTGTTTACCAAGCCGATGTAACCAAAACACATGGAGAAATGTTGGAAGCCATTGAAGAAGAAGGTGTGGCCATCGAATATTCCTAGGTGTTTGCCCCACCTAAACGCACATTCGCTTAGAACCCACGTGCCAGTTGCGGACGAGTAGATTTCCGCGCCCGTGACATGGTAATCGCACGCGTTTTCCTCCTCCACGAGCTGAAACACATGGAAATCATGTGGGGAGGTGGCTGGATCGAAGGCCAGCGCAGCATTCTCGAACGAAGTTAATTCTCTGTCGTTGAAACTTCCAGGTTCGGCGCTCGGCTGGGGCAGGGTCACCCGCTCCCCGGTGGCCGGATTGCACACGACGTAGAAGGCGACGCCATTGTTGCAGGACGGTGAGCGGCAGCGCAAGAGGAGGAGGCCGTTGCACGAGTCCATCAACTCGGTCTCCCCGTCGTCGCTCGACGACGTTAAGCAGGGAGTCGGGTCGACCGGAGGTATAGATGACGGCGACGGCATGCTGACGAAGCCCAACGATTTTGGGTTGTAACAGCAGGAGAAGAAAAGGCCCGACGGGGCCTGCGTGAGACTGGCGCGGTGAGCGATGTCGGATATGAGGGTGCGCCACGACCGGGAAACGCAGTTGAAGCGGCAGAGCGACTTCGCCGGCACTCGCGACAGGATCTCCGTGACGAGGTCGTCGGGGAGGTAGACCGCCTGGCTCGGCCTCCCGTCCTCCATCAATTGACTGGCGAGATCTGTACGCCGGCTTCGGGGTTATATACGAGGAGCTTCACCAAAAGATTTCGTGGGGAGAACGCACAAGGATTAAACTTATTCGGAATCCATATATTCCCATGCATGCATTGTTTTTAGAGCGCAAGAATTGTATCTTTCCCAAAAGATATGAAGTTTCTTCCAAAAGAAAAGGAAAGAAGAGAGATGTAACTGGACTCCAGTTCACGATCCCACATTTACCTTTTGGCTGCTGACCCATTGCCGCCGCTAGCTTGATCTACGGTTACGTATGGCCGGCCGAAACTTGTGTTTTTCTTTCTTTTTACTTTGACGTTTTCATTTTCCTTCTATGCAAGATAATAACAGCGGTTAGGAGCAGTGGCGGAGCCAGCGTCAAAACGAAGAGGCGGGGCCAACTAGAGATTGCTATCTCCATCGCGAGGTGCTCCTCTATCCGCACGCATGAGGTCGACGGCGAGACCAACACGTGCGGCAGTTTGGAGCTGATGAGGTGTTCAGTTTAGTGAGAATTGGAACAGAGGATGAAGTCACTACTTTCGTACGTGAGCTTGCAAGAGTTTGATGCACATATAGATTCTTACTTCTTACTGCTGCAGCTAGCTTGCATGCATAGCGAAAGAATGGTGATGATGATGAGATTAGGGATGAAAACGGGCAGAAAGATCAAAAAATACTATTATCAAATGACAATTGTTTTAGTAATTCAGCTTATTGCATCGTACCCTCCATCTAAGCAGCATGCATTGGATGAGCCAATTGTAGATACTATACATATGTGCAGGATGGATGGTACGAATATCAAGATTTCCCTGTAGTACACAAAGTTCTTCGAGATGAGGCATCTACTTTAGTTGAAAACTATAAACTAAAAACTCCAAATAAAGCGAACGGGGAGGTGCTACGCCTCCGCATGAATACATGCGATGCTGCCCCTCGTGCCTCGGTGCTCCACCTCGTCAAGGTCTTTTGAAGAATCGTGAGTGTTTGTGTTCCTTCTCTACTCGATTGATTCTACGGTTTTGGCCATGTTGTTGGCTTTCATTGTGATTCGGTGGGCGTTTGCCGCTGGCGCCACTGCTTCGTCGCCAGTCTCTTTGTTGATGGTGTCATCAAATCATATGTCGTGTGCGTCCACACTTGCTGGCACTCTCTCCTTCGTGGGTTTCTCCCTGTGAAGGGCATCGGATGGTGGCTCGTGGAGACCGGATGCACTGGGAAAGGTGACTCTGTCGGCTTGAAGGAAGGTCAGGGTTGTCTAGCTCGTAGTGGTCGGAGTGTCTCCCTCACCTTTAATGCCTCTTTGGCACAGCTTCTCCTATGGATTCTGCTTCTGCTTCTACTAGAAAACTGCCAAACACCCATTCTACCGAAACGGATTCTAGCAAAACGATGGGAGAATCTGTTTTGAAACACAACGTAGGAGCGGAAGCTACAGATAGTAGCTTTTAACGGATTCTCCATCCACAGCTCGGGCCCACCACAGTTAGAACAATGATGCGTTGTTTAAAAAAGCCGTATACTACAAACCGAACATCAGAATTATAAACCGACTACATCGTTGCGATTGTTGCGACGAGATCTTTAAAACTAGAGCAAACTTAATTATGTTTTGCAAACTTTTTTTAAAAAATAATTTAAACTTAATCTTATTATTAGTAATCTATTTATATTTAATTTATTTTTGTACTTATTTTCATTTACACAAGTTGTGGACAAATTGAAGCTTTTACTTTTAAAGGTACTGTAGTCATTTCACATGCATAATCCATTTCATGAAATATCATGAGAATCTGTTTTGCCAAACGGGCTGACTGGAGAAGCTGTTTTGACAGAGAATCCAGAAGAAGCCAGAGAATCTGTTTTACATCAGAATCTAGTGCAGAATCTATTTTTGATAGAATCCGAAGCCCTACCAAACAGGCCCTTAGTCCCCCTTCTGTTGGGCGGCCCTTTCGTCCTCAAAGATTTTTCCCCTTGTTGGAAGGTGGAGGGTGCAACAGGAAGGCGTAGCTACGAGAGACGGTGTGGCGGTGCAATGATTGTTGTGGTGAAGGCAAGCATGTTGTTTGATGGTGGCGCTTTATTGACGAATGGTGGTTGCCTGTAGCTTGGGCTCGATCAAGACTAGGACTAGTCTGATGTTTCCATAGTTCTTTGTGTTCTGTCGCCTACACTTGTATGAGTTCGTTATGCTTTGGGTATGTTGTGTAATCCGTGGCTTGCCACAAACTTTGTAGGGTTTTTGTCTTGTTTCCTTAAAAAGTGAGGCCATTGATCTGTGGTCTGCCACACTTTGAATATAACTAGGTGACTTTCCCGTGCATTGCTGCGGGAATTTAAGATTAAAAAAAAACATGTTAACATTAGATGAGTGATACAATGACAAACATTTTATTATGGAGCATGAAGAATTGTAATAACATTTAGGTGTAAGCTCTAGCAGCAATATGAAACAATATAATACAAATTTGAATTGGCCAAATTATAGGTTACAATGTTTGTTGGATATATTTCAACTCAGTTATATATGGATTTGTTTTGACAACGGCAATGTAGAGAGTGCTTGATCTGCACCAAGTGGGGGATCAGATTGAGTTAGGTTAGCGTCAAGCAACTGTTGATAAGTATGAAAATATATAAATTTCGGCATATATTCCGACTGAAGAAAAATAACTTAAATACTATCTGAAGCGCCTTTGGCCTGTCTTTAACATCCAGAAGTATTCAACTTCCGTGCTGAACTTCAATAGGAGTGTGATCCCTGAGAACCAATGGCAACATAGAGACTGGTGCCTTGACATGCAGCATTCAAGGGAGCATATTGGGCTTGGTTAGCTCCAGAGAATTGTGATACGCATGAAAATACAGAAATATTAACATATAGGCGGAAGGAAGGAAAAATAGCTTGTGTGAAAAACTATCTGAAGCACCAGGTGTTACAATCCATACACATTTTACTTCGTGATTAACCTCACAAGAAATAAAGTGCTTACCAACTTATTATGAACTAAAATGACCCTGAGAAAATTTGGGGATAGTATAAGTTAAATAATTCAGTTTGCTCAAAAAGAAAGACTGCTACCTAAATTTCAAAGCAACCAACATCACACGTATACTGAACCTTGAATTCAGGTGCACGGTGTTACCTGCATGAATGACGACAAACAGAGCTAGCTCTTGCTATCTTCAGAACTACCATCATAATATGATTCTTCAAATATTGAAGGTGTGGACCGCTAGAACGATGCAACTGTATGCTCTGCAAATGGAACCAAATTGCGATGAGATACAAAATTTGACTCAGATGAAAGGGAAGGAAGTGATTCGAACACTAACTAAGACGGTTACCTGTAATCAGACTGAGTTGGTTACCTGTAGCCAAATTGCAGAGAAGATTGAATTGTTAATTAGCACATGATAGTTGTATTGTGGCAAGCTTAATATTTACAGATGACAAAAGTAGCAACTAGCAACAACGGACATATGTGTCCCAAAGGAAGAAATAATTCATCATCTCCCCTTAGCCAAATGAATCAACATTGATGATGGGGCATGGGATCGAATATTACCTGAGAAGTTTGGGATGGTGATCTTAGATGATGAAATTTATGGCTTTTTTAAGGTTTCTTGTCTCTCATAAATAGAGTTGGCGTTGTTTGGATGGATTATGTAATCAGAGGATGTAATATGCTTTAATATCAATGAAATTTCCCTTTCGCAAAAAAAAGAGAATATTACGGGAGAAAAGACAGTGTACCACAAACGCAGAAGCATGCACGAAGCAAAATCGAGTCAACATATGTAGAAGGAGCATTCCAACGAACAATAGCTATACGGTGGAGAGTTGACACCATGCAAGAGCAGCAGATGAATGGTTGCAATTGGGAGTGTCAGGTTGGTAGATTTTCAGCAGCAATGACCGAGAAGGTGGTGAGTTGATTTGTATTTAGAGGCAGATTTGGGAGGAGTCTCTGAACTGAAGAGAGATCGGAAGAGGAATTGCTCCTTTGATGATGTTGGTCTTTTAATTGCTTATGAGTGGTAGGAGTTTCTGAAGCCCTCTCCCCTTCGGCCGTTTATCGTAGCCTACATTAATTTGTGGGCGTTTCTGCTATCCCGTCCAGCACAAAGAAAATAAAGGGAGCCAGTGAAGAGGAAGAGAGCTTTTTTGGAGACCTACAAAGGGAAGGGATGAGTAGGACGGTCAAGATGCGCTGCACAGTATGATCCGACGCACCAAAATTTTTGGATGACGTGGAAGCATGAGGATTCAGCTTTATAGCAATTAAAGATTGCTAGTGGGTTCTGTCTATATAGGTTATATAGATTCAGGTGGGGATGCTCCCCCCTGGGGACATTCAAAAAAAAATTCCAAACAAATGTTACAAAAAACTCTAAAACACATGCTTCTAGCTCACATCTGGTAATGTTAGTGTCCTGGTGTACAACGGAACATATGGTAGAAAGGGGTAGTAATCGAATAGCTTTTCGTCCAGAGGGCAGAGAACACGCACATTCCCTTTACTCATATCATAGGACATGAGTTTTCTCCGTCGACTGTCAAAGAAGAAAATCAAGTCACATTCAGGATGGATCGCTGCCACGCTGTACACTGGTTGCCAACGCGAGTTGCCTGATGGTGTTCCAAACAAAGCTTGCTTGCTGACGCGGTGCTTGAAGGTCCACTCGTCACGGTCATGATCCTCAAGAACATAGATTACCCATGCATCAGGTCCTTGAATGGAGTGAATAATGTAATGTAATCGCCCTTGAGAATGGCCAAGGAATCCAAGGTTCGAACAGCCAGGGAACTTCACGTTAACGGTCCTCCATGTCTGGCCCGTGGTGTCTACCAAGCCGATGCGACCAAAACCTAAGCATAAATGTTGGAAGCCATTGAAATAGAAGCTATGGCCGAGGAAAATTCCACAGGGTCCGCCCCACTTCCACGGGCGTTCCCTTAGAACCCATGTGCCGGTTGCGGACGAGTAGATTTCCGCGGCCGTGACATAATTATTGTACTCGAATTCCTCCTCCACGAGTTGGAACACATGGAAATCATGTGGGGAGATGGCTGGATCGAAGGCCAGCACAGCATGCTCGAACGAAGTTAAGTCTCCGTTGACACTTCCAGGTTCGGCGCTCGGCTGGGGCAGGGTCACCCTCTCCCCGGTGGCGGGATTGCACACGACGTAGAAGGCGACGCCATTGTTGCGGGACGGGGAGCTGCAGCGCAAGAGGAGAAGGCCGTTGCAGGAGTCCAGCAACTCGGTCGCCCCGTCGTCGCTCGACGTCGTTAAGAAGAGAGCCGGGTCGATCGGAGGTGGAGACGACGACGACTTTGGCAAGCTGACGAAGAAGAAGCCTGATGGGGCGTCTCGCTCGGACAAGAAGAAGAAGCCCGACGGGGCCTGCGTGAGACTGGAGCGGTGAGCGATGTCGGATATGAGGGCGCGCCACGACCGGGAAACGCAGTTGAAGCGGCAGAGCGACTTGGCCGGCACTCGCGTCAGGATCTCCGTGACGAGGTCGTCGGGGAGGAAGGCCGCCGGGCTCGGCCTTCCGTCCTCCATCAATTGACTGCCGATCGATGAGCGGCGCCGGCGATATCGATCTGCACGTTGGCGAGGAGCTTCAACGAATGATTTCGTGGGAAGGACGCATACGGCAAGATTCAATCGGAGTCCATCTATGCCCATGCATGCATTATTTATTGATAGGGAACTTGATTGAAACATTCCGAAAATAAAAGAAGTTTCTTCCGGAAAAAAAAAGGAGCAATAAGAAGAGATGTATCTGGACTCCAATTCACGGAAAACAATTCTGTGCGCACCGTCCGTAAACGGCCGCTGTGCGGCCCCTGCCTCGATTTGTGCAGCGTGGACGCCTCCATCGATCTGACGGGGCCAGCGAGCGACTCAGCTCCCACACACCATCGGCTCCTAGACAAGCGCACGGTTCGGCTCAATCCCGTTCCAGGCGCTCTCGGCTTAGGCATTCTGCTCCGTCGAGTCGTCCCTCCACATCGGTCCATCGGCCCGCCACCGGAAGCACGAATTTGATGCCCACCATTGTCTTGTTGCCGGGAGCACCAAAGAACATTGACCACCTCCCATGCTCTAGGAAAGCGCCTAAGGGACCGTAACGACGGCGAACGCCTCCCCCTAGTCCCCTATGGCTTATGGCGATCTCATTGGCAGCTGCCTTCGCGGCAACCTCGGTCAGGCTTGTGCAACTTGGACATAGGTCTAAGCATTGGACCAGGCCCCCTCCTTCGATTCACCGTGTATTTTGGTCAGTTGAGAGTTCTGCAGTATAAAGTTCTTGACTGGATCGTGAACTAATCAGTAGAGGTAGCGCATTGCTCTATCATATTTTGGATATTTGACTGTTCATATCTTGCTTGGATTTAAAGCTGGTTATTAACCTCCAATATCACATTGACTGAATCGTCAAACACAATTGTTTGGAGGTGGACAGCAAGCCGTTTAGTATACAGCTTGATCAGCCTAGCCTTTTCAATTCAGTGGATCCTACAACACTTTCCTCTCTACGTGATTAATTAAGAAGAAAATCATTTGTGCTTGCACTGCATCTAAGCCAAAGAAATATGGAACAGGTGCATATTTAAGGACTCAAGGTACAACAAATCTTTTTAAAGCACTCTGAATTGCTGTCAAGCAATGATACATTGTACAATTGTTCTATTCAGATGCCATCCGTCAATTGTCATTAGAGATACACAAACATTGACTCACTAGAAAGTAAAAAAAGTAGCTCATGCTTCTTCTGTACATGAAAAATCTAGCTACTGTTTCTGTACATTAAAATTTATCGACTGCTTCTATAATGAAAATCTGGCTAGTAGCTACAGATAATAACGTAGCTGTTCGGTAGGCTGCGGCTGTAGAAAAATAACTGCGAACACTGTAGCGACTGCAGAAACACTATAGCTGCTAAAGAAGAAATAACTAAAACGCTGTAGCTGTTGCAAAACAGCCGCTGCAAAGCAGCCAAGCAAACGGGCTAAACAAAATAAGTTGACGCCTGTTGACCTCTTCTTCACATCCCTTTAGTGCTGTGAGATTCTCTTCTGAACTAGCACGCCGATTCCACGAGTGATGATTGAAACAGAATCGACAGCTAAAGACTTCTATGTTACAGCATACACATAAATCATATTGTCAATTTTCGCGAATGCTGAGCTCTCAAGATCCAAAAAAGTCCCCGTTTACTTTTTACCCAGATATTTCTTTTGTTCCGTCTTACCAAAATATAATAATGAATTAATTGATGAATCAATAAAATTTTTGTTGGAGTCCTGTTGTTTTAACAAATCTGCCGTTGTTATATAAATTTATTGATTTAATGAATGTTTTTTTATTTACTTAGAATGTATTACTTTCTCTCTCTACAGTGTCTTCTAGAGTAGTACAATAGCAAATAACAACTGCGTTATACACGATGCTTAAATGGTCCGGTCACCCCTTCATGATTCGTTTCAAATTATTAATAAATTATAAAAGAATGTGTAGTCAAGTTGCCTATTATTCTCTTCGTTCTGTCACGTGATGCAACTTGTGTCGTACGTGCATTGGTACTAGTAAAAGAAAATAGCAGTGGTTAGAGGCCGTGAAAAAACATCTCTGATAAATTTTCAATATTTTTAAGAATCAGGAGTGAGAAGTGGGAGTCCATTTCGGTGACTATAACTACGTTTTGCTGTCAGCACCTCCCCCCTCTCTTCTTAGAATAATCTCCCATCTTCTTTCCTCCTCCATCCATTGGCTCTCGCTGTCCTTCTCTGAGAGCGTTCTCAACAATACTCTTAGCTAACTCTTAAAATTATTTATTAGGAAAAAGAATATATAAGAGACAGCTAGCTCTTCAATGGTTGCTTTTAGGCTACTTCTTAGCTATCCTTTAGAATTGTTTAAGAATTAATGTGATAGAGCTAGCTCTTGCTAACTCTTTTTTAAGAGTCAGTACTGTCGCATCTCTTCTCTTTTTCTAATAAACAATTCTAAAAAATAGCTAAGAAGTAGTTTAGAAACAACCACTCAGAAACTAGTTGTCTCTTATATATTTCTTTTTCTTATAAATAATTTTAAGAGTTAGCTAAAAAGCGATTATTAGCCATGCTCTCACACGGCCATGCCATGCGTGTCGAGACGCCGCGTGCCCCTGCCCCCCTGCGCGCCGTGTAACACTGCGCCGCGTCCCCAGCACCCGCCACGCGTTGCCGCCTCCCCGCGCAGCCGTGTTCGCACGTAGGCTGCGCTGCAGCTCCGTGGAGAAAGAAGAGATGTAACATAAACGTTAACCACGGAAAGAAAATATATTTTAGCTCTTCTTTAAAAGGAAGGGGGAAGGCACAAAAGAAACAAACAAAGCATCAAAGAAGAGGCAACATGCAAACAACTAATTTTGTGACGAGTCCAAAAAAATTTGACGAATCAAGCAAACGTATAACAAACATGGATAAATGGGTCATAAAAAAATTGGCGAGTCAGGAAGAGACTGATGAATCATCAAACATTTCATATTCGATTGTGTTTCCTGGTAAAAAAAATCTGTCGCACTTTTACCCGTTGGATGATGCCTTTTGCAATCTGTGCCTTGTTTGTCGTCTTTTTCAAGCTGCTCTTTATTCTCCTCTCCATTGTTCATCTTCATCCTCCGCTGTAGCATTAATCTCTCTGCTATCACTTTCTTTAGTCTGTTATACATTGTGATATATTATTCCAGAACAAATAAAACTACACCATTTCTTTTCTCGTCTTCTCTCTTCTTTCATGCAACGATCAGAGAAGAGAAAAAACAACTAATTTCTTTTCAACAGCTATTCAATTGTGTTATGGGTTTTAGTCATAAGTATGTTTTTTTTTAGGTTTTTCCTCAGCCTCGGTTCGATGCTAAATATAAGTGATTTGGATTTATTTGTACTTATACATCGAGAGTGTTATGTGCTAATCTCCACACAAAGTACTTCAGCCTATTTGGAATGGTGGGTGAGCTTCCATACCTGACGCCACATTCTCTCTTCGCCATTGTTTGGTTTTGATGTTAGCCCCCTCCTCGACCGGTGACTCCCGTCTTTGCTTCTCCCAGATTTGCTTGTAAGCAGATTTAAGTGAGATGACCTCTTTACTTGTCATAATGCCATGCCAGGTAGTCGTCCTAGTCGCTTCTAACAGGCAGTGCAAGGATCACTATCTACCTCTCCTACGTACCGCTGTCTTGCTTTGTCATGTTTTCGGGTTTGGAGGTGTTTGAGCAGGAGTGCGAAGGCGTTTGTGTTGTTGGGCCTGCGTTGGGCTAAGATCTATGTTGTCTGTTTTGTCATGGACGTGGCCGATTGAATAGCCAAGCCCACAAGAGGGCAAAAACCTTGGAACTGCCCTCGCTCACAAGAGTCCCCGAAAATCGCAGCGCGCGAAACGCAGGGGCAGCCCGCGCCACTCGACCCCAGCCGCGCCCGCGACCACAGTAACCGGCGGCGGCGGAGGAGGAGGAGCAGATGGCGCCGCTCGTGACGACGTCGCAGCCATGGGTGGAGAAATAGTAAGCTGCCGCTTCTCCCCTCCCCGCTAGATTTTTTTCCCGGATTTTGCAATGGAATCCTCGATGTTCTATCTAATCGCGGCCGCTCGTCCTGGAATCGCAGCCGGCCGAGGCAGGTGAAGGATGTGGCGCACCAGGAGGAGGTCATCCGGGTGCTCACCAACACCCTCCAGACCGCCGACGTGAGAGCGCGCGCTAAACCCTAGCCCCCATTTCCGATCCCCCCAAGTTCTTGGTTTTATTCGGGGAAACCCCTACGAGGTTTCTCATTTGCTGTTTGGTCCCTCGCAGCTGCCACACATGCTGTTCTACGGCCCGCCGGGCACGGGGAAGACCACCACCGCACTCGCCATTGCTCACCAGTTATACGGGTATCCTCTTTCTGCATTTCTATTTCATTGGTTTTTGTCTTCATTGATTAGTTGTTGTACTTAATATTTAGAGATTATGCCACATTTTGCTATGATTGATGTCACTGGCCTTGATTTCCGGATACTATGCTCTTCAATGCCAATTTAGATGCTCTGCAATTGGTTAAGATGACAAGAGGAACAGCAACTGTGATATTACGTGGAAAGCTGTACGTTTTCATAAGTATTGACCATTTAGATGCTACAATTTCGAATCATTTTGCAATTGGCACAAATTGGTATGCTTTTGTAGGACCTTAAAACTGGACAAATGTTTTGAAAGTGTAAAAAAGTTAATTTTGGTCATGGTTGAATCCTGGATACACCAATAGTGTGTTGAATGTATGGTTTGCTGGTGCAGACCAACGGTTTGAATTATGTGTGGTGAACTTCCTATTATTACTGAATGGTTATTTCTTTATAAAATACGTATTCTAGTATCTATTGCAGTCTGATGATTGAGCATTTGATGACTTCAAACTTAATTACTCTTGCTTGATTAGAATCATTGCAATATATTCGCATCTATTATCTTATTTCTCTTGCTTGAACTAATAAGCACCTGTCAACTCTAGTGAGGAAAAAAGGAAGCAATTCCTAAAACAGCACAGTAGTGCTTCAATAGAATTATAAAAATTGAGATCTATGTGTGTTGGAGTGAGCTATTTTGGATGATGAAATTTGGTTAATCCAAAAAATAGCAAAACGCAATTCTTTCAAACTCAACCTGCTTAGCTTGGTCTATTTTATTAATTTCTTATTAGGTTTATGTACTCATGGTATTCTGGTCCTCTTTGGATAATGCAGTCCAGAGCTGTACAAGTCAAGGGTTTTAGAGCTTAATGCTAGTGATGATCGTGGAATTAATGTTGTGAGGACAAAAATCAAGGACTTTGCTGCTGTGGCTGTTGGTACTGCAAAGAAGGCGTAAGGCTCGACAAAATCAGAAAGCTTTCCAATTTCAGTCTGATATAGTTATAATGTTATATCTTGACTAGTTTTCATTCTTTGATTACCTTAGTGGTTATCCCTGCCCACCATACAAGATTATCATACTAGATGAAGCTGATTCCATGACCGAAGATGCTCAGGTATTTGGCGCACACTGCACTCTCTGACCGTTATGCTTCAGAGCTTATACATATGGCAATAAGAATTGCTGATCATTTTGTCTGTATGTAGAATGCTTTGAGGCGTACTATGGAAACTTACTCCAAAGTGACAAGATTCTTTTTTATATGCAATTATATTAGCAGGTATTTTTCAACTTAATTTTATTATATTACCCTGTGGTGCAAGTATTGCATCTATATAATTTATTATCCTAATGTGTAACACAGGATAATAGAGCCACTTGCATCAAGATGTGCAAAATTTAGGTTCAAGCCTCTTTCAGAAGAAGTGATGAGCAACCGCATTTTGCATATATGCAATGAGGAAGGACTCAATCTTGATGGTCAGGTACTCCTAGTGTTTCGCTTTTGCAGTTTATCTGAACTATGGTCAGTCTGGAGGAGTAGATGATATATTTTTGCATCCTGTAGAATAGCAGTATTGTAAGGTCAAATATTTCAATGCAAAGTTTATTGTTTACTTATGTTGAGCTGCTTTTCAATTTCCTTAGGCACTATCTACACTAAGTTCCATTTCTCAAGGTGATCTTCGTCGTGCTATAACCTATCTTCAGGTCTGGTAGTTTTCTTAGTTTGCTCTTTTGCATTCAGCTATCGTCTGTTTACCTTAAAAATTGACATGCTCCTATATATTGTGCAGAGTGCAGCCCGCTTATATGGATCATCTCTTTCTTCCAAGGACTTGATTAGTGTTTCTGGGGTATACCACCACACCCTTTGTTTTCCTTTTTTGATTAGAGGCTTATGCTTGTCACATATGAAGAAGTTTCTACTTCCTGCATTATGGATGTTTGGAATAATAGTTTCTATTTTGTCTAGTAACATTATGTTTTTGCTTGGCCCCTGCGGTTATAAATATTATCCACATGCGCTTAGTAATGTAGATTTTGTTCTAGCCTTCAGTAAGGTTTCGCACACATATATCATATATTTTTTGTAATGAACAGGACCGGCAAGCCCTGCAAACTGTACAAAAGGGATACCAATAGCAGAAAAAAAAACCAGAAAATTGCAGAGCATTTAACCAAAAACCTTTATTCAATTCTAGTGAAGTAATTTTTCACTTTAGGAATAATCAAGCTGAATTCTTTCTGGAAATGTGCTTGCGAGCCATCACGTTCGGTCCACACTCTTAAACACCCCGTCATTCTTTGTTTTTCAAATGCTCCATGACATTAACATAATTTATTCCACGTAAAATGGTTCCGAAAGTTTATTTGAGACGCTGGAATGCCAACACAGATATCTAAGGCGAAGAGGAAATTTACTGTGTTTTTTCAAAGGAAAATTATATCGTGACAAAATTCTATGCAAGGAATTGGTGATCTGAGCAAACATTTTGAAAGCTCCATGTTTCTCTATTTCATTCATTGTGTTGGTTCTGTCTCAGGTTATCCCTGAGGATGTTGTCAAGTCATTGCTTGCAGCTTGCAGATCTGGTGAATTTGATGTTGCAAACAAGGAAGTTAGCAACATTATTGCAGAAGGGTATCCAGTTTCACAGCTGATATCACAGGTTATTTCTTTGTATCTTTTTATCTATTGTCATAGTATAGTTACCTGGCAATCCTGTTTCATCTTATCAGCACCGCTAACTAATGTTTGTATTCAGTTTCTAGATGTGATTGTTATCACGGACGATATTCCAGATGAGCAAAAGGCACGAATATGTAGAAAACTTGGAGAAACTGATAAGGTTTGTCCTGCTGAAATTATAGTATCGTAATATTAATTGTTTCATCTCTGTTTTTTCTTTTTCCTTTTTGTTACCATGAGCCACATTCGTTTGAAAGAAGAGTACGATCTTGGGAATAAATAGTAGATTTTGTTTAAGCGCTAACTCTTCTATTTTATGTTCCACATAACTACTGTAGCAATAACTTAATGTTGGCGCACTGACATTTTAGAGTTATACCATACTGACATTTCCATATTTGTCGAGCCATAATAACATTCTCATTTCACTTGCAGTGCTTGGTTGATGGAGCAGACGAGTATTTGCAGCTTTTGGATGTCGCCAGCGAGACTATCCGTGCTCTTTTCAATATGCCACAAGGGTTGGTCTTCTGAAAGTAACCCGAGGAAAGGAGTGGTGGTGGTTATGAGCATCATTTGTAAGTTCTGGCCAGATTATCTTGAGTCTGTTCTGAACATGCTGCCGAAGGCTAACCTCCCTCACTCTAATGTTCTGTTTTCGGTAGCTTTCTGATGTGGGGAAAACACTTGTCTTATGTACCAACTGAATTGCGCCTTTCAACTTAATGTGTGCAATTTCTTTTCTCGTGTTGCCCGAGCGCCCGCCCGCGCTCGAGAACATCTCGCACGGGCAGCTCCAGGTGATCTCCGCCATGCTGCCGGACCACCCGTCCCTGTCCAACGACCCTGACAGGCCGTCCACGTACGTCTGCACCCCACCTCCCCAAATGGATGGCCGTGGGGTGCCCAAGCAGTTCTACGGCAAACTTCACATCGTGCCCAGGCACTCAGGTATCCTCACTCGCACCAAAAAGAACCCCTTTTCAGCGACCTTTCCCTGTAGAACAGACTGTCATTATGATTGATGATGGGGAATGCCTGTTAATTTGTAATTGTAGAATGGTTCGTGCCGAATACGGTGCACAGATTGGAGAGGCAGGTTGTGCCGCAATACTTCTCCGGAAAGTCGCAAGGGCACACACCCGAGAAGTACATGATGATGAGAAACAGGGTGATTGCAAAGTATTTGGAGCGACCAGAGAAGCGGCTTGTGTTTGCCGAGTGCCAGGGCCTCGTCACAAGCACGGCTGAACTGTATGACCTGAGTAGGATACTCAGGTTCTTGGAGAGTTGGGGGATCATTAATTACCTGGCAGTCGGGTCTGTTCACCGGGGCCTGAGAATGGCAGCGTCGCTGATCAAGGAGGAGACAACAGGGGAGCTGCAGCTGGCGTCTGCGCCAATGAAATCGATTGATGGCTTGATTTTGTTTGATCGACCAAAATGCAGTGTCCCAGCTGAGGATATAGCTTCAGTGTACTCAGCTTCGTCTGCTCCATTGGTGGCAAATGGTGATGTTGATCCTGCAGATATGGATGAGAAGATCTGGAAACACTTGTCAGAAAGCTTCTGTAATTTCTGCTCAAAACCTTTGACCGACACACATTATGAATCTCAAAAGGAGGTATGCACAATCATAACTGTCACTTAGATACATTTCATTTTACTTTGTTATATATTCATGATTCTCTTATGCAATGCCCCTTCCGCAATCATACTTCATGCCCCTGTATTGCTGGATTAGATTCATTTGTAGAATGATACTATGCTATTGATTATCCCACATTCAAAACATAGTATTGATTTAGCACGTGAATAGCTGTGTCAATGTGAGATGGAACTGATTAAGGCAATGATATTCAGTTTGTAGCACGGTCCTATTTATTTTCTTGAAAACGCAGGAGAAACTGCTGTCATTAAATTAAGAAGAAGAAAGGGACTAGCGCCCAGTTACAAGTACAACGCACACCACACACTGTTACATGTTATATTCACGCCTTTTTAGAAAACTAAAAACCGATCCAAAAAGAAAAGGTAAGGTAACACACACTTCATGTCCCGGCCTGGGTGGCAGTCAAGAAGGAGATCCCTCTTGCTCCTGCCATACACAAAAGGCGATGTTCTTCAACTGCCAGGATCAGGGCTTGAGTTACACTAAGGGACATGCCATAAGAAAAGCCATGGTTTCTATGATTCCACAGGATTCAAGCGCTAAATACGATCAAGGAGTTGAGACCACGCTGCACCATACCACTGGTTGCTTCATTGGAAAGTATTTGGAGCGACCAGAGAAGCGGCTTGTGTTTGCCGAGTGCCAGGGCCTCGTCACAAGCACGGCTGAACTGTATGACCTGAGTAGGATACTCAGGTTCTTGGAGAGTTGGGGGATCATTAATTACCTGGCAGTCGGGTCTGTTCACCGGGGCCTGAGAATGGCAGCGTCGCTGATCAAGGAGGAGACAACAGGGGAGCTGCAGCTGGCGTCTGCGCCAATGAAATCGATTGATGGCTTGATTTTGTTTGATCGACCAAAATGCAGTGTCCCAGCTGAGGATATAGCTTCAGTGTACTCAGCTTCGTCTGCTCCATTGGTGGCAAATGGTGATGTTGATCCTGCAGATATGGATGAGAAGATCTGGAAACACTTGTCAGAAAGCTTCTGTAATTTCTGCTCAAAACCTTTGACCGACACACATTATGAATCTCAAAAGGAGGTATGCACAATCATAACTGTCACTTAGATACATTTCATTTTACTTTGTTATATATTCATGATTCTCTTATGCAATGCCCCTTCCGCAATCATACTTCATGCCCCTGTATTGCTGGATTAGATTCATTTGTAGAATGATACTATGCTATTGATTATCCCACATTCAAAACATAGTATTGATTTAGCACGTGAATAGCTGTGTCAATGTGAGATGGAACTGATTAAGGCAATGATATTCAGTTTGTAGCACGGTCCTATTTATTTTCTTGAAAACGCAGGAGAAACTGCTGTCATTAAATTAAGAAGAAGAAAGGGACTAGCGCCCAGTTACAAGTACAACGCACACCACACACTGTTACATGTTATATTCACGCCTTTTTAGAAAACTAAAAACCGATCCAAAAAGAAAAGGTAAGGTAACACACACTTCATGTCCCGGCCTGGGTGGCAGTCAAGAAGGAGATCCCTCTTGCTCCTGCCATACACAAAAGGCGATGTTCTTCAACTGCCAGGATCAGGGCTTGAGTTACACTAAGGGACATGCCATAAGAAAAGCCATGGTTTCTATGATTCCACAGGATTCAAGCGCTAAATACGATCAAGGAGTTGAGACCACGCTGCACCATACCACTGGTTGCTTCATTGGCTTTCTCCTACCAAGCATCAATGAGTAATGAGTCATCAGGTTGTGGAGAAAGAGACTGAAGCCCAACCTGCCTAAGGAAGATGTACCAAAACTGCCTAGCAAAGACACATGATGTGAGGAGATGGTTGATAGTTTCTCTTCCTGATCACACAGAGGGCATAGCTCCGGTCTAGGCAAGCATCGTCTCGCCAGACAATCCGCCTTCCAGCAGCGATTGTAAGCGACCAACCAGAGAAAGAACTGGCACTTGGCCGGCGCTCAACTCTTCCATATTGTTTCCCAAGGCCTTAATTGCATAGCACCTACAAAAAGGCTCTCATAGGCAGACTTATATGAGTATTGTCCACTTGAGGAAAAATGCCAAATGTGTTTACTTTATCCTCAACCCCAACTTGTAAAGTGACATCTGCTAAGAGGTCTAAAGGTGCAAGTAATCCACTATGGCTCCCACTGCAAGTAATCCAAGAACATTCATAACCAAAATGAAAAGCATCTCCGACAAGGGATCTCCTTGCCGTAGACCACGCCGGTGATAAATACGTTCACCGGGAATTCCATTTAATATAACCTGAGTGGATGAATTGAACAATAGCCCGCTGACCATGTCTCTCCAAATTTGCCCTAAACCCAACATTTGTAGGACCTCAAGCAAGAAAGGCCATGAGACACTATACAAGGCTTTAGGGTACAATCCTGTTCTGATCTGATAGCTCAACAATTAAATTGGATTGTCAACTTTTATGCCAGCCCGGTACGATCTAATCAAATAGAGACCATTGTCTATTTTTGTGGTTACATAGTCTTCGTAGTGTGATCTTTAGCTGAGGAATTCGTAGGAAGAAAAGTTGGAACCTTATGATTCAGACTGTCTTTGTATACAAGTGCATGTGAACATTTAATTTTGTAACTTTCAATTGTCCAAAGACCATAAGGTTAACATGATGATGTCATTGTTTGGTTAAAAGACCTCTTGTGGAGGCATCATCTAAAGCAAATTACCACGAAATGATGTGACAATAGTTAACACCATGTTAAAGCAAGGTAAAATGTATTTTGGATTTTGGTCATCCAAAGACGAACAGCTTATGTTGCTGTTTCGGATGTGCCAAGATCATTGCCTTCCGAAGTGTGCACCTCACATGCGGTACTAGTTGACGCAATGGAAGTAGAATCTTCAAATCTCGTTTCATGGATACATTGTTTCAAAGTAATTGTCCATACAAAATTTTTTTAGGGTAGTTGCCATTTGAACATGCTGAAATATGTTTATGACCAGAGGGACTATATGCGATTAGTATGCTCTGCAGCCTTCCGTATGAAGTGATTTTGATTTACCATTTTCTTTTATCAAAGTTATCTGAATTGACTGTTAGGAATTTAAGTGCACCGTTATTTTATGATTATCTGTCCCGTAGATATATTCCATTTTGATTCACGGAGTTTTAATATTCATTTGCATAATACTGTATGGCTTCCATTTTCTGTTCAGGTAGAAGTTCATGGTATCTATAGTTTTCGAGCATTGTGTGAGTTTATATTGCTTTCTTTTGTCAATGGAGCAGGCAGACATTGCACTTTGTTCGGATTGCTTCCACGATGCAAGATTTGTTACTGGGCACTCAAGCTTAGATTTTCAGAGAGTGGATGGGGATAATGAAGGATCACACAGCAGGCAGACATTGCATTGTGTTCGGATTGCTTCCACGATGCAAGATTTGTTACTGGGCACTCAAGCTTAGATTTTCAGAGAGTGGATGGGGATAATGAAGGATCACACACTGACAGTGACAGATGGACTGATCAAGAAACGTTATTGTTGTTGGAGGGCATAGAGAAGTTCAATGATAACTGGAACAATATTGCAGAACATGTGGGAACAAAATCAAAGGCACAATGTATTCACCATTTTATTCGTCTTCCAGTGGAAGATAGTTGGTTAGAGAACATTAAAGTTCCAGAAGCATCTGCATCCAGAATGGAAAGCAATGGGTTTTTGCATTCAGATTCCAATGGCAGTATGTCAAGTGTCTTCATTATTTGTTTGATACGCAAACCTCTCTGCTTTTGTTTGCAAAATGTATCTTTCTCCATTTTTCATTGTTGATTTGTTCTCTTAGGTTGCTTTCCTCAAAGTAGCCAACATGGAAACCAGATTCCATTCATCGATTCTGCTAACCCGGTCATGTCACTGGTGAGTCTATGTTGTTGATAAAGTTACTCCACTGCTCTATTCAATTTTGGTTGGTTTAATGTCTGAATGCTCTGGCTTAGATGGATGTATTATCTTGGCCTTTAGTGACGTCTGAATCACAGCCCATATTATCCATAGCCAAATTAAATAAATCATTTCTGAATTTGTTCATTGAAGTGTAGTTGCTGACCCTGACAATGGAACTGCTAATCCATTTCAATGGTGTATCAGTTTAGAACTTGACTCAATGCATGACTTAGCTTATCATAGTTTATGATTGATCAAACTTCATCAGGTCTTGAACAGAGATGGGTTAATAGCTGCAGTGCCTTTATAGCTCTCTCTATTATATATTTTTTTCTTTTGGTACACACTCATAATCTTTTTTAACCACACATGCTTTAGTGCTGTTGATTGGCTGCTTGAACTCACATCACATATATGATGTATCTGGCCGGGAGCTCTAGGGATAACATTGTATTTTTGTATCTGGCCGGAATGCATTTTTGTACCTTTAAAGGGAAAATGTGTTCAGGGTAACCATATTTTAGTGGGAAATGATAACTGTCAACAGGGTCCACTGGGTGGGACATGTTAGCATCATATATAGGTGAACAAGAGGAGCAGATAAATACCAAAGTTTCTTAATAGTCTCCTCACAATTTTCTGCTTCTTTGTTAGTCATGGTTGCTAGTTTTTTCCTTTGTTCTCTATATGTTGAATACTTAATCTGTTGTAGTAAGCTATTATATAATTGATCAGTTGGTCGTAGTCTTAATAATCAGGGATATTTTGCAGGTTGCATTTGTGGCCTCTGCAGTAGGACCAAGAATCGCAGCATCTTGTGCAAGTGCAGCATTATCTGTTTTAACAAGAGACAATTCCAGGTGAGCCAGCAGATGCAATGGTCAATCAATGAATATTCATTTACTTTATATTCCGCCACATGGTTAGCTGATAATACAGGAATTCAACAACCGTTTCTTTACATTAACTTTGTATATTGATACTGGTTATTTTTTTGGTCTGCCACATTGCTGTAGTTATCTTTATCTTTTAACTTGGTATTTTTCATTCTATTAAGGATGTGTTCAGAAGGCACTGATTCTATGGGTCATGCTGCTCATTCAGATTGCGGTGACTACCTTGTCCCCCAAATTGCTAGTTCTCTTTGTTGTTCAACCTTATTTTGCAGCAGATTAAAATACAATTAACATTTTTTCTGAAACAGGTCCTTCATCATCCATCTCTCCTGAAACTGTCAAAAATGCTGCAATATGTGGCTTATCAGCAGCGGCATTAAAGTCCAAACTTTTCGCAGATCAGGAGGAGCGTGAAATACAGAGATTATCTGCTACCATTATTAACCATCAGGTTTGTTGCAATTCAATAACTGAGTATATTGCAGTTTTGTTGTGATGGTGACTACCATAACGTTCTTGTGTATAGTTTTGTATTAATTGCTAGCACTGTTGTGCTCTTGTATTTTTATGACTTCATGGAGTTATTTAAACATGAAACTATGTAGTTCTAGAAGAATATTTCGTTGTTCTTCCCCCCTCAAAAAAAAGAAAAAAGATGAATCTTCTTGATTTTAGTTCTTGACTGTATCTTTCAATAATCTTTACTTCAAAATGTATACATTTATTTATTTTTTCTTTCTAAGATTGATCGAACAGGGAATATGAGAAGCAGTTTTAGCATGATAAGAAAGGACCATGTAGGTGCAAGGATTGGATTTTGTGAACTGGTGCTCGTTTTTATGCATGTTAGCTGATTCTTTGTACTGTTACTTTTTGGACAAAATCGATCTTTAAATGTTTAGATAAACCTTGGTTGACACTGTCTTCTAGTTAAGATATTTTGGGTTAGAGATCTTAAACACCCTGTTCTGTTAACCAGTTGCTAAACCAATATTTCTCTAGAAGCCTTTTCTCGTTGTATTTGTGTGGCCTTTGTATCCCTTCTTTTATTATTTACCCATTTGAAATTCATACACGTAATGCTGAACAGAAAACAAATGTTGATCTAACTATCAACTCAGCATTTTCATGGAGATATCAGGCATGGAACATACTTTCTTAATCTCTTCATTATTGTCAGGCTCTTACCATTTACCACCACTTGATTGCAGTTAAAGAGATTGGAGTTGAAACTGAAGCAGTTTGCTGAGGTCGAAACCATGCTCTTGAAGGAAAGTGAGAGGTATGAGTTGGCGAGGCAACAGCTAGCAGCTCAGCGCGCCCGGGTGATGTCAGCCCGGTTCGCTTCCACAGGTGTAAATATGTCGGGAGGCAGTAACACCATGGTTTCAAATCCAATGAGCCAGGCTACCAGCCCTAGACCGCCATTGATACCAGGGTCAATGCCTCAGGCCAGTATGCCTGGGATGTACGCCAATAACATGCAGGCCCATCCCCAGATGGCACTGCTACATCAACGGCAACAGATGCTCTCATTCGGGCCTCGCCTGCCGCTCTCAGCAATCAACCCTGGCGCATCATCGTCGGGACCCAACATCATGTTCAACCATGGGATGCCCAACTCAGCGACGGCTAATCACCATCCGTTGTTCAGACCACCCTCGGGGAACAATTCAAATGTAGGTTAATAGGATGAGTTTTTCTTTGGGTGTCCACATATTCCTAAGCGTAGCCCTGATTCGTGATCATTGACCCCTGTAATTCAATTGCACAATAACTTATGTAGTTGTACCATCAATAGGTTTTTCATTGTATTTTGTGTGTTGTTAGTGGCCAAGTGGTCCATAGAAAAGGTAGAATGTCATCCTGATTATGGTAATTACTGCTAATTCTAATTTTCTTGGAAAGTTTATTGTAACGTGTATTCTTTATCTGAATCTGTGGCTTCATTCAGTGGCTGGTGTGCATGTATCACTATCATACACTGTAAAGCTGCACCTTATAGCTGCATCAGAAACAAGGTCAATGGCAAGTCTTTGCCGGATAGTCCACTTCACTGCAACTAAACTTATTTTTTTAATTGCAAAAACTTATATTTGAACAGTGCAGAGAAACCAATATTTATCGTGTGCATGTTGCAAATACTGGGACAAATAAACCTATACTTAACAACACAAACGCAATTGTAAAGGAAGAAAGAGCTTAAATTAAGGTCACTATTAGTTTGATATCCAATCCGCGCGCGTTCCCCGACACGATAGGCAGGGCAGTCTCTGATCCAAAAGTACCATGCTTTCAATGTGTTTGTGGCGTGCTCATTCACACTTGACAAGGCTTATAAATTAGTCACATAAAAAAAATCTTATCATTTAAAATTATTAAATAAAGTTTAATGACAAAACTTTTAGAGATGAGCCTAATTAATCTTGTATTTTGCTATAGTGATGCAATAATAATCATCTTCTAATCATGACTTAATTATTTTAGTTAGATTTGTCTCGCGAATTAGACCCGAGATTCTACAGTTAGTTTTATTAATATTTCTAAATAATAAAATTCTCTTTGTTGTGACTTCTCTAAAATTTAGACTCCGGATCCAAATGGGCGGAATGGGCAAGCCCAGGAAGGCAACATCGTCGAATGGGCAAGCGCAGGGAAGTCATCTGGTCAAGTTCGGGCCGAGCAACTAGGCGGCGAGCCTTCTGTGTCCGCGCTATCACCGGTGAGGGGTCACTGTCAAATTCAGCAGAATTAATCCGTGCTCAAAACACCAAACCGCACTAACACGGCGACATGGACGTTACCTTGGGTCAAGGTCAAGGTCAATTCAACAAGACGCCCGTGGCAAGGCTCTTCGTCGTCTTCTACTCGGAGGCGAAAATGTTGAACTGGAAGTAGAGGAATCCAAATCCATCAAGGACGGGTAATTGTTTGCTACGCACAGCACGCGTACAAGAATACGAATCATAATCAGGCTGCGCTATTAAAGTAACGTAATGAAATAAAGATGCTTCGCTGTTGGCAAAGAAGAAATGCTTTGTTTATGCTCATGAGTCTCACACGGCCGGCCTTGTTTCGTGCGGGGCCAGTCATGCTCGTCAGAACCACGTGTGCTTTCAGTTCAGGGTAATGGCAATGGCGGGAGAAAGGATCGGACGGACGAGATGGGGTGCAATGCAAAGGCTAGGAATATACTAGGACGCGTTCCCTGTTCTTCCTTGCAACATCATAGGATACTTGAGAATGAATCAGTGGTTGTACAACCCTAAAGCAAGGAATACCCTTTTTAATCTATGTAAAAAGGAGAGAGGAATGAACAGTGTAGTAGTATCAGCTTTGGTTTCATTTTTTATACACAGACACAAACACACACATACGCATATCTCACCATCTATGAAACACACACAAATACATCTTACTTTTATGAATACAACATCAGTGCCAAATCGAAGATTTAAACCCGATGGGTTGATTGCATCATAAAAAAAAACTAACCATAACCATAGTGTTGGTGGTCAAATTTAGCTGTTGGTTTGTTCACAGGAACTAGCAATAAGATTTTGATTAAACTGATCAAGAAGAAGATAGAAGACAGTCCAAGAAGGTGGCATGAGGTGTTGTCAGAAGCACTGTGGGCTCACAGGATTTCTAAGCATGGCGCCACCAAGGTAAGTCCTTTTGAACTTGTTTATGGTCAAGAAGCTGTACTTCCTGTTGAGATAAATTTGCAAGCTTGTAGAGTGGCTCAACAAAATGCTTTAGCGGCTGTAGAATACAATGATTTGATGATGGATAGGATAGATGAGTTACCTGAAAGCCGTTTTAAAGCATTAAGGGAGATTGAAAAGGAAAAACTGAAAGTAGCAAAAATGTACAATAGGAAGGTTAGGGAAAAATCGTTTCAGATTGGAGACTTGGTATGGAAAACGATATTACCTATAGGGGCTAGGGATAATAAATTTGGTAAATGGTCACCTAGTTGGGAAGGGCCATATAAAGTTGTTGGTACTGTGCCTGGAAATGCTTATTTTGTTGAGACACTGCAAGGGGAGAAGGTGAATAAAGCTCTGAATGGTAAATATTTGAAGAAGTATTTTCCTAGTGTTTGGCAAGGAGCATAATTTAAGTTCAGTTTGGGGACGATGGATATGTATAATCATCTATATTGCTGTAAAACAGTGGTGGGGAGTATGATTTCATCTTAATTTCTGGACGATGAGTGTCTATAATCGTCCTTATTGCTGTAAGATTGAATATTTTCCAGGTATGGCAGGTAGCATGATGAAATGTTAATTCAGGACGATGAGTGTGTGTTAATCGTCCTTATTGCTGTAAAACTGAAATATTTTTCTAATGTAGCAGGGAGCATGATGACATCTTTAGTTATGGACGATGAAAGCATATAATCGTTTTAATGGTTGTAAAGCTGAAATATTTCTCAAGTGTGGCCGGGAGTATGACAAAGTATCAATTTCTGAACGGTGGATTGTAAAATCGTTCTTATGGCTGTAAACTTAAATTGTGCTAAATTGTGTTTTTCAGCACATCCTCTTTGCTTGAAAAACAGGGGGGCTTGTGTTGGTGGTCAAATTTAGCTGTTGGTTTGTTCACAGGAGTTCCAAGTGCTGCAGTCAGTCCATGGCCTTATGATGATGTTCCTGTGAAGCTGTTTTCATGGAGCTATGTGTCCTGTGAAGTGCTACATGATGAGGGAAGAGATAGCTTTGTTTGTGAATTTCTAAAGAAGACAGGCAATATAGTGTGCGTTGGAGTCAAAGATGGATGGCCCATGATGATTTACATGGTGAGTGCAGACTTACGTGGTCTCTATATTGATGCCTGATGGAGTTACGGGATTTTCAGGTTGGCTTGATATGGTCGATTCAGAGAAGAACACAACAGGCATGCGTACATGTGAAGGACTCCTGGGAAAGTTTGAGTTGTTTCAGATTAGGACTATGTCAGTTTGAGTCGTTTTGGAGTTTAGATATAGTTAGTTTCGGAAGTCAGGTCGTTTTTGTATTGGAGTCTGTTACGTAGTCTTGTATTTAAATACCAGGTTTGTAGCAAAACGGAAGGAGGAGAAATCAATCGACAGTTTCGTTTCAGTTTTCATCTATTATTTTCTTCTTTGTTTTCCTTTGGTACTTTGTTGAGAAAAGTACTCGATCTTCCCTGCGAAATTGGGAATTCTTTGCTGGTTTGCCGTGAAAACCAGTCGCTGCTGTTGCGAAAGTACAGAACTTATCTTGTTGCTGCGTGACGAATTTCGTTGAGCAACACATAGTTACCCTCACTTTGCAGCTTTGGTTTCACCTGACACTCCAATTTTGCCCCCTTCGTGACAGAGTCACGGAATCATCCAATTTCAAACTGTCTCGGTGAAAACAGAGAACGCAGTATTTTACTAGCCGTATCTACAGGATACTGTATAATAGTATTACTAACTGATCGATCACTTTTACTCCCTTGTGCTGTTGGGTAGGAGGCGCCGGTAGCTACCATGGGTGCATCAACTTTGTCAAACATTTTTTTTGAACGAACTTTTATGAACCACTTGGTTGAGTCAATAGACAGGAGCCAATTGTGAGGCAGTTCCCTGCCAGTTCGATAACGACGCGAAACGGTTACCAACGTCTCATTGATGACTGAATTCCTCCTAGAAACACTCGCATCTTTTGCCACTGAATTCCTCCCTCGTGAAAATGACAAGCAGATTGTTCTCTTTTTTATTTTATTCTATTCTTTGTTCTTGAACCAAGGCGAATGACACGTGCTACTGTAAGATCACACGCCGCAGTACAATAATTGTTAGTATGATCCGATGCTAGTCTAATCTTGCATAGTTTAGAAGATGCCCTCAATTAATTTTGTGTGTATGCCCACTTAAACCTGATACAAAAGCTGATGAGCCAGGCAATACCTTTCTTCCCAGAGCCAATGAACCAACAGAAAAGGCAGAGCAATTTTAGCACAACAAATATACTATTCCTTGACTCCAATTCTTCTCTTTTCCTCCAGTGCCAATGAACCAAAAGAAAAGGCAGAGCAATTTGAGCGCAACAAATATACTATTCCTTGACTCCAATTCTTTCCCCAAGGACTGGGGTTACCTTTGTGGACCCGAAAAGTTTCTTCTTTTCAGAACCCTGAAAAGTTGGCAACTGAAAAACCCTTTCTGTTCCTTGCTTCCCCTGCAACCAGAGGAGAAAGTCCAGAGAAGTTTCCAAGTCCATTCACTGCTCCTCCAGGCCCCAAGTCATGCCATGCCTGCTATAAATAAAACCTCCCCTCCTCCAACTCACCATCAATCCCGTTTTCTCACTGTTCCCAAAAAGAAAAATTCAGAGAGAGGGGAAGGAGACAAGAGGCGAGGTTCTCTGGTCTGCTCCCTCTCCCCTGCTCTGCTCGCTCCCCTTCCCAGGCTTTGCGCTGGCCTGCCCACTTGCTGCGCCCATGGCCGCCTTCACTGCTCCTCCAGGCCCCAAGTCATGCCATGCCTGCTATAAATAAAACCTCCCCTCCTCCAACTCACCATCAATCCCCTTTTCTCACTGTTCCCCAAAAGAAAATTCAGAGAAAGGGGAAGGAGACAAGAGGCGAGGTGCTCTGCTCCCTCCCTTGCTCTGTCTGCTCTGCTCGCTCCCGTTCCCAGGCTCTGTGCGACTGTGCCCACTTGCTGCGCCCATGGCCGCGGCGAGGTGGGGCCCGCTCGCGGTCCTGCTGCTCGCGCTGGCGCTGGCGCCGGCGGTGCGGGCGGACAGGCCGGTGAGGGGCGGCCTGGCGGAGCCTGAGGCGGCGTCCTCCGCCGTCTTCCCGCTCTACGGCGATGTCTACCCGCATGGGTGCGTCCCCCCTCTCCTTCCTCCTCTCCTTGTCAGCCAACTTGTTTCCGCCCATTCCCAATCTCGGACTCCAAGAACCAATCAACTGATTGCGAGCCTTGGTCCTATCCGTAGATTTCCGCGTGCATTGCTCTGTTCTAGCTGGAGCGTCAATCAGTTTTGTTTATTAGCGTTGATGGATGGATCAAGTTGCTGCCGTAGAAAAAACAAAACTGATTTTATTTTTTTATTGATGTGTGCTTGGCTTGTTTCTTGTGCAGCTTGTACTACGTGGCCATGAGCATCGGTAACCCGGCGCGGCAATACTTCCTCGACGTCGACACCGGCAGCGACCTCACCTGGCTCCAGTGCGACGCGCCCTGCCGCAGCTGCTCCAAGGTGCGTTCCTCTGCCTTCTGTTGTTTCTCTCAGCTCGCCACCGATTTTGGTGCGACTATGAATGAGGTAGTGGGATATTGCATCATTGTCATAGTTCTATATTTGTTGACTGTTGCCAGTCCAGGTGTTGGTATTGTTTAAAGTTCATCCTTGGATATTGATAATACATTGGTCAAACATGTTGAGCTAAAACGATTTCCTTGTTCAGGCACTGATTCTACTAAATTTAGCACAATCCGTAAATTCTTATGATTGAAAATAATGCAACTAATGTCTTGTTACCTTTCTAGCACAACGTTCTATTAGTTTGGTGTTTTGTCCCCCTTTTTCTTTTGGAATGAAGTGTACGTTTGGTATCCTTAATCGTTAAGTGGCACTAGTTTTTGTTCAAAACCTGATACATTTTTGTGGATGTCCTGTGTGGCTTAGTTCAGGATTTGTTGTTTGGTGATTTCTTTAATCTTGCATTACATCACCGAGTACTTAATATTTCTTTCTAGCCCAAATCTTTGAGTCCGGCAACAAGATCACTATTGGTTTGGTCTGCAATTTGGTCTGTGATGTTGCTTACCAATGTATTGGTTGGTGCAGGTGCCCCACCCGCTGTACCGACCAACAAAGAACAAACTGGTGCCGTGTGTGGATCAGTTATGTGCATCCCTCCAAGGTGGCCTGAACGGGAGGCACAACTGTGACTCAGCACAGCAGCAGTGTGACTATGAGATTAGGTATGCTGATCAGGGGTCATCCATCGGTGTGCTAGTCAACGACAACTTCGCGCTCCGACTTGCAAACACCTCCGTTGTCCGCCCAAGTCTTGCATTCGGGTATGCTAGTTGCATCTTGTTAGGTATACAACTTTGTAATGAGTTGCTTGAGCTGGTCTTCTATTGTTGCTACCATCTGTACAGGTGTGGTTATGACCAACAGGTTGGCAGCAGCAGTGAAGTGGCGCCCACTGACGGCGTTCTTGGTCTTGGGACTGGATCAATTAGCCTGCTTTCACAGCTCAAGCAGCATGGGATCACCAAGAATGTGGTTGGCCACTGCCTCAGCTCTAAAGGAGGGGGGTTCCTCTTCTTTGGGGATAATCTTGTGCCTTACTCACATGCAACATGGGCTCCCATGGCTCGAAGTGCATTTCGGTGAGTGCTATTGTTCTTGAGTTTTATTTTGTTGACATTTGAAATTATCAGCAAAGAAGTTTTACAGTACTTAAGAACTTTCTCTACAAATACTATCACTTATTTTGGTGCATGACTAGAGAAAGTGGCATTTTGTGATAAATAAGTCCTAATGTTTAGATTTACCTATTTAATTTTAAAAATTGTGGACGAAGGTAGGATACAGGTTGCCACACTAAACTTTCTTGGAATCACCAACATTTGTACACATTGCGTTTTCTAACCATTTGTAACCAATCCTGATGAATCAGCTTCTTGTTATTCCTTGTACATTATGTTGAGTTGAAGGTCTGTAACTCTTAATTGTGCAGGATATCTATCCTACTGTGTCCTCTAGAATAAATTTGGTGTTGCAATTCTCACTAGAATCACTATTCTGGTCTGACAAAACCTTGTGTTTCTAGGAATTACTACTCCCCTGGCTCTGCAAGTTTATACTTTGGTGGCCGGTCACTAGGTGTTAGGCCAATGGAAGTAGTCTTTGACAGTGGCAGCTCATTCACCTACTTTGCCGCACAGCCCTATCACGCCCTTGTCACCGCGGTAAATTTCAAAACATTTTGTATCCTAAAATCACATTAGTAAACATGAAGCTTATCAGATTATGGTTCTTGCAGCTTAGGGGTGACCTAAGCAAGACTTTGAAAGAGGTATCTGACCCATCCCTTCCACTGTGCTGGAAAGGGAAGAAACCATTCAAATCCGTGCGTGATGTCAAGAAAGAGTTCAAATCATTGGTTCTGAGCTTTTCTAATGGCAACAAGGCTCTTATGGAAATTCCTCCTGAAAACTACCTCATTGTCACTGTAAATGTTCCATACCTAACGATCAGTTATAAGCAGTAACAGCATGTTTTATGTGTCTAATCTCTTTCTCTGGTTGTGCCAGAAATATGGAAATGCGTGTTTGGGCATTCTCAATGGATCTGAAGTGGGCCTCAAGGATCTGAACATCGTTGGAGGTAGGAAGTTCAGGTCAAACCTGTTGACCCAATTTCAGAAGTTCATGACTCACGTAATAGCTGATATTCTTCGTCTTCTTGCAGACATTACAATGCAGGATCAGATGGTGATATATGACAATGAGAGAGGGCGAATTGGATGGATTCGTGCACCCTGTGATAGAATCCCCAAGTTCGGATCTTCCCTTCTGTGATCATTTCACAACCCCTGTACAGTGAACAAGCATGCTGCATACCCTTAATTCATTTCTATTTATTCATTCAAACAGCGACAATACCATTCATGGATTTGAGGAAGGTAATTGTTGGCCTCAATTCCCCGGGATCATTGGTCTTCGGAACGAAGATTGCCCAGCTTATTACAGGTCAAATAAAGAGTGATTAACAAGGCAAAGCCACTAAAGTGATGAAAGGACTGAAGGTTGATCATCTAAAGAGAAAAAGGAGACTGCACATGGAGTTAGAAACATGTATTCTTTAGGAAAGGGCAAAGTTAATACCATGTAAACATCATAATGTTCATATAAAATATAATGATCGCCTTCTTATGAAACATGGTACATGTGTTATTATTACCCTTTGAGTTATTCATTGTCGGTAATGTTTTGGACATTAGTTCCTTGAAGTCTCTTTCCCTTTCAACATAAATTTATTTAGGGAAGACATGTATGATGGCTTCACTGCTTCATGATGGTTCAGAAGTGGAATAGTACAGTCCCGTTTTTATTGTACTATGGTTAAGAAATTGATGCCTACGTGTAAACAATATGTTCACCTGAATTGAGTGTCCTTGTAGAAGTTTGCAACAGTTTACTTGTTCGGCTTAACCTTGTATAATCCATGCACTTGGTACAGATCGATACCAATGACAATGTTATTTTTTCCTTTTATTATTATTCGTTATAGACAAGGTAATGGGATTTGTCTGGAAGCTGTTGCACAAAGTTATGCAGTCAACTCAATCGACAAAAGGAAATTTGTGCTATTTCACTAAGGAAATAGTAGTAATCAAGAAGGGAGACCACAGCATGCACCATAACAATTTGTGCTTCGCTTACATTATGAAAGTCCAACAGCGAAGCTAAAATATGTTGTCCATCGTACTAACTCCGTATGTACAACTAAAAAAACTCCGTATTTGAGAATATGACATTTAGGACAACAAATCTAGTTTAATTTGAAATAGAAAAGCTGGCTAAACGTCATATATTTAAGAATAGAGGTAGTAATTACAAGTAGCATTGCAAAATAATACGGAGAAGAAATCACTTTTCTTGAAACAAGTACACGCTACAATAATCAGCATCCACCTAAAAAACTGTCGATCTTCTCTCTCAACAAGGGGAGAAAGACACTGACCATTGAGCTGGAACTTGACAGAGACAGAGAAGCAAGTAGGATTGATGCTTCTGAACAGAGAGCCATAGCCAATTAGCCATCTCCCCGTATGTTGCCAAACATATTTATTCGATATTATTTCCTGGCATAGTATAGAGGACGAGTATCTATACTCTAGTGCTTGATCATTCGTCGGCACTCACGCGGTAGAAATAAGGAAGCCGGCACGGCTCCTTCAGCAGGCCAGCCTTCTCGAGGTACTCCAGACCGTCCACCAGCGTCTCCTCCACGCTTCTCGGCTTCCACCCCAGGCTCCTCAGTTTATCTGACGAAACTGCAACCTTGTAATCCACATCCACCGTTCTGCAAAGCCAAGTTATCAAACCATTTCAACATGAACTCTGGCACGGCTGAACTTTGTAATAAGTATACGATGCTGTGTGCATCAATAATGTAGAGGGAAGGAACTCTTTGCATTTTCATAAAGAAGAGGGACTTACTTGTCTACGTAATCGTAGTTCGGATACTTGCTTTTCATCAGGTTCACCATATCCTTTATGTCCATCCGTTCCAGCGCGCAGATGTATCTCCCCGACGATTCTGCCTTCTCGTATGCGAGGAGCAGAGCGTCGGCGACGTCGTGGACGTGCACCAAGGGCCAGAACTTGTTGTTCATCGTGTCCACACCTCCTGCCATCGATCAGACCGTGACAGCGTTCAGAATTCAGAGGACTACGAACTTTGCTTCGGAAATCAGATTACGAACTGGTAAAGAAACAAACTCGCAGTGGAGTGGTGCACCTGTTATGATGTATCGGAGAACTTTCATGGTGGTGTTGAGCGCCACATTCTGCAACAGTGGTCCGACGACCATACCAGGCAGGACGGTAACGACATGGAGCCCGTTCTGCTCCCCGTACTCCAGGGCCATCTCTTCTGCCTGGATCTTGGCAACACAGTACCATAGCTGTACAAATTCACAGCTGCACGCATGAGGACGACACTATTTTTTTTTCTATGTACTACTAGTAGTAACACTAAACCAGACAGAGAGTGATTTGCTGTTTTCGAGTACCCCGAGTCGCTTGCAGAGCTCCTTGTCCGACCAGCAGGTCTCGTCTTTGATCTTGTCTTCCGGCCATGTCGGGTTCAAACAGACTGTAGCGGCGGACGAAACCACGACGAGCTTGTGCACGTTCGCGGCCGAACACGCCTCCAGGACGTTTCTCGTGCCGTCCACGGCCGGAGCCATCATCTCTTTCTGCAGCGCAGCAGAGTTGGGACAGCTTCAGTAAAATTTCGTTCCATGAACACGATTGGGCTCTTGCGTAGAGGCTGAAACGGAGCGACGGGTTCAGTCAGATTCAGGAGTAACAGAGACCTCACCTCGGGGTCGACATGCTTTTCCGCGGGCACCGGCGAGGCCGTGTTGGCGCTGTCCAGCACGTCGGCTTTGAACAGCCGCAGGGTCTCCGGCGAGTCGCCGGCCAGCTGCGTCAGGAACGCGCTCTTCGGATCACCTGATGTAAGAAAGGGGAATCCTGAATATTCTATTTCTCGCGGCGATCGATGAACAAGGAGCGGAACAGAACAGGGGAATTCGAGACAGACTAAACCTGGGTCGCGGACGGTGGCGTGCACGGCGTAGCCGCGGGAGAGGAGCAGCTTCACGACCCACGACGCGATGAACCCGCCGGCGCCGGTGACACACACCCGCGGCGGCGGCGGCGGCGCCATCGTCGGATATCTCTGCGGCTGATTCGGTGCAGCCAGCATGATGCTCCTCTGTTCCTTCCTCTTGTGTGCGACTGAAAGAGTGCTCCAAAAAGTCCAAAGCTTTGTCTGTCAGGATGAAGTAGACAACGAACAAAGCCGCCGTAGACCCTATTCATTCTTCTTCTTATATATCGTTATTATTAGGACAACAATACGATCTCACTACAATACATAATTTGTCACCGGTCGCTAAAAAATAGCCACAAAGCAGAGTTTGTGATATTTTTAAATTTCATCATGTATGTATTGAACATCATAGATTACATGTTTGGAAGACATCATCACAAATTGATGCAATTTGTAATGTTTCTTGACCGCCACTAAACATTACATGGGACAGTCGTAATGGATTGAGTGTACATTTCACTCATGGGCCGATGGAACTGACGTGGACACTGATGTGGATGCCAACGTAGGTACCCATTTCATTGTGGGCTTAGCATTTTTTTTTTGATCTTGCTCGTTTTCCTTGCACATACCTAACAGCCTAAAAAAATGTTGGCCAAGCCCATTTTAACAGCCAATAAATTGGTTCAGGCCATTAACACCCAAACATCACTGAGTCGCTGTAACTTTTTTTTGAGATTATTTTTTGAAGGACCGAGAAGGCGACCAGAGAGGGGATGAATGGAAGCCAATAAAAATTCTTTGATAGAACTTGGCCTATGTCTCAATTTTAACCCAACGCACCTCTCTTTCAACCATCAAGATCATACACATCAATTGGAAATGATATGCTAATCTTAGAAATGGTTGAGAAGTGATATAAGCAAATGCGAAAGCAAAATAGACAAAGAACAATCAAGAGAATGAGACCCAACTCAAAACCTTGACGGATGTTCCGAACCTCTTTCGGATGTTCCGGTGTGATGTTTTAGTACTTTGACGGATGTTCCTACAACTCACGGATGTTCCGACAAAAACTTACTGAACAATCACGGATGTTCCGTCATGTCACGGATGTTCCGTCATGTCACGGATGTTCCGGAGTGAACAGCCACGGAAGTTCCGTCAAGTCACGAATGTTCCAACAAAAACTCTCTATAACAGGAGCGGATGTTCCGTCAGCCCCAGAACAGCACGCGCGCAAGCTCAAAAA